>MJUU01015350.1:6883-40802 GCA_002080025.1 Modiolus philippinarum | reverse complement strand
CTTGACCTCAATTTCACGGTCTAGTGAGCATGTTAAGTTTTTGTGATTAGGTCATTTTCTCAGTAAGTATAAGTGGTAGGTCAATGATATTTGGTATATAGGTTGGTCTTGAGTTGTATATGATAGTCTGCTATATTGCTTTTGTCTGTGACCTCAATTTCTTGGATTTATAAATACACAACCCATCTTTCAGATGGGATGTAAACTCAGGTCCAGTGTTGGAAGAAATGCCACGCTTCCTGCATGTTAAAGAACCCTTGTAGCAAGCTGAGTGGTCCGTGGGTGATCGGCTACAAGGCTTAATTCCCTGTCCTTTTCGATTTCACCCTACTTTTCCAGTGGCAGTCAGAATTTCCCGCAATGGCCCTTTCCATACCCCAGAGTGATTTATTTATTAACAAACTTGTTCTCGTCTTGATATAGCTTAAATATTGCTGAATAGACGTTAAACAATATTCAATCAATCAATCAATAAATTTCATGGTCCAGTGATCATGTTAAGTTTCCCAGTATCTATTAATGTAAGGTCAATAATATTTGGTATTTTGGTTTGTCTTAAATAGAATATGACAGCCCACTGTTTGGCTTTAACCATTGACCCCATTAATGAACATGTTTGATTTTTCAGTATCTATCAGTGGTCACTGATATTTTTGTTTTTTGTGATTCATGACAGTCTGCTCTATTGCTTTTGTCACTTACCCTAATTTCAGTTTTCTTATTTAGTCAGTTTGAGAATTCACATCAATTTTGCGACCATGAAGGGACGGTCGAGACATCAATTTTGGTCCACACTTGTTATTTAATGGTAAAAATGAATTATTTGGAAAATTTTATGTAGTGATGTACATGTATTTCTGTGGTTTAAATATACTATTAGAAATTATCAACTGACTTACACATGATTCAATATAATTTCAGATTTGTTATTAGAAACAGTATGGAATTCTGACCATGTGACTTCATCGGAAGCTTTGATATATTGTGTGGGAGCTATAAAATTTCTGACAGGGAATACAAAAATAGTGAAAGAATTAGTGAAAAGAAACTGTATTGAAGCTTTATCTAATTTATTATTAGGCATAAACAAAACAGTAAGTATACAGAGTTATGATGCTAAATAATAGTAACATTTTTGTGATACAGTTAAACTAACACAGAATACATTGTAGAAAGATTATTTGTAAATTTAAAAAAGAGACAAATTCACAGCTGGGGAAGGGATATTCAAAACAATGGGATGAAACTTGTGAGGCCTTCACCAATGTGAAAAATACTCATACACAATAAAAAGTTATAAATAACTAAATACCGAAGTTACTGTGAATTTAATTTCTGCATATGCCAATTTCGACAACTTATGACTCTTCAGTGCAGATAAAATCTAAATGTTTGGAAGGCCATAAACTCAAAGTTAATCTCATTGCTATATATTCTAGACCACAAGACCATAAATAATTTAATCTATAGGATAGGAATAATTACTAAAAAAGTGATCAAATTTTTCCTCATTTATAAAATGGAAATTTTTAGGCATTTATAACCAACAGTCAGTACACGTAATTAATGATCACTAGGTCAAAAAAAATACCTCATAGTATCTGAAAAATTAAATATAATGCAACTTTTAATCAGATTC
The DNA here is from genome assembly GCA_002080025.1 of Modiolus philippinarum. Lineage (NCBI taxonomy): Eukaryota > Metazoa > Mollusca > Bivalvia > Mytilida > Modiolidae > Modiolus > Modiolus philippinarum. The sequence goes on along the minus strand of MJUU01015350.1, from coordinate 39,163 downwards.
TCAGTTTTTAAATGTTTTTTGAAGAGGGGTTTTCAATATATTTCTGCTTTAATATGCAATATTAGGGCATATATTAATCTTTTGATACTTTGAGCAAACTGACCGTTTTTTTTGCTGCATATTTGTCTTACAATTCCCTTGAAGAGTGTCTGTCTAGTTGTTTATCTAGTCCTTTCTTTGGAGCACCATGCAAATGACAGTATTTTCAACAAAGAGCAAGATACAGTTACATACACGAGTGTGTATAGTAAATGTAAATAGAGACAAATATTCATTGTGAAATATTTTAGCTTTTGTCTGTTTATTTCTTTAGAACATTTCCATCTGTTGTCATTTTGTTAATTTAATTCATCATGTTTTTGTTCCTTCTTTAGAATAGTGAAAATTCCAAACCAAATGAACAGCTGGGCCATATTTTAGTACAAGTATGTATTAATACTGGTATATATATGTTTTCAGAGTAAAATTACATTACATTTTGTAATGCTATTGTCTAAAACTAAGAGCTACAGGTATAAATGCACTCCTTGACATTTCGGTATACAAAAAAGGATTTTCATTCCATGGTGTTATGCTAATAAATGTTTCAGCCAATCAAATACTTATGGTGTATGTTTTTAAAATTATAACCTAAGATGCCTTTCTTTCTGAAACTGCAAATTCTTGTATGTTTGATTTATTCATTATTGTGGAAGATCAAGTGCACAACACCTGTATTTGTTATGAGAACACAATAACACATTTCACAAAATGTCTGCATACAATAGGCCATGGTATAGAAGTTTGATTGTCTGAATGTGAAAAACTAGGTCTTATCTAATGAAGTGCAAGACACAAAGAGAACAAAACATTAATTTCTTACTAAAATGATAAGCCAGTTTTATTGATCAGGAGTGCAAGAAATTCTACTCCTATAAACCTAAATCTTAGATGGAAAATTATCATGCAACATATTTTGATGTCTAAACATCTTGGTCGGTGGCTAATTAATGGCAAATGTTGAGTCATTGTAGAGGTGAAAAAATTGTATTTATTGCCATTAGTGTATTAAGAAATATAGTCAAACAAAACCCAAAAAAAACTAGATTTAAAAATCACAGATACCTTACAGTTATATTTCCTTTGTTTTCTGACTATGCAAAAAAGATTGATTGGTAATTAATACAAGTAACTTTGTCCAGAACTTTTACTTACGGTTGAGTATATTTTCCATTGTAATGTCACATAGAGTGTCCCTTTGGAGGTTATTTAAATCCTTGCGTCTTGAAAATCAGCAAGTTTGGTTATTCACTAACAAATTAAAAATGTGACAGGTATGCATGAAATAATGCCTAATCTTGATTAAAAAAAAAACAAAAAAAAACAGACATCTACAGCAGATTAAAGAATCCTCATGCCATCTGAATTTATTGTATAGGTGCATTATACATATATACACATGTAGTAGACATCACATGTAGACATGATATTCATTCTCTTCTTATTATTTTTATAGTTAACTGCTGCCATGAGAAATCTTGCTGATGCCACATCAAGTCGAGAGAGATTATTAAACAGTAAAGGATTAGAATCATTATGTTACGTTATAGATACATATTCTGCCGACGGTGATCTGATGCTTAATATTTCACGAATATTCAGGTATGTAATTGTTATGTGTTGTAACAGATTCATATTCTGCCAATGTAGATTTGATACTTAATATTTCATGAATATTCAGGTATACATGTAGATCATTATGTATTCAAAAGATATTTGGATTCTTCCTACATAGATGTAATGCTTAATATTAAATTCACAATATTCAGGTAAAAAATCACTATTTCGTATAATAAAGTTTGCAAGTCTTGTCACATCACACCAAGAATTCAGGATAAGTTTGGAATTTAGACAACTTTCAATGCCAAAGTGCATTTATCTTGTCTGATTATTATGATGATCAAAATTTTGTTTGATACTTCATAAAGTTTGATAATAAAAAAAAAAATAAGGTAAAAAAGTCATTATGCTTTGTAATTGACAAATATTCAACATAAATCAGATGTTGAGCATTTTACAAATATTATGGATTTCATTTATACATGTACATGTAGATTTACCAGACGTATAATTACATGTTGATTTAACAGACATATAATTACATGTAGATTTACCAGACGTATAATTACATGTCGATTTACCAGACATATAATTACATGTAGATTTACCAGACATATAATCACATGTAGCACATTTATAGAGTCAGTTAAAACCATATTTGGCAGTATTATATAGGAGATTTACACATATATTGTGTATTTTACAATATTCTTGTCATTGCAAACTATTAACTACACTTATTGACAAAGTACACAGAAATTCACTAGATATACAGGTACATGAAGTACTGAAAAACAGGAAATTTTTGTATTCTCATGTTATGGATGAAGCTTTAAAATAAAACTGTAACAAATATTTAAATGCGATTGGGTGTTTTGCGGGCTAGTCTGACACCGGTGAATTAAAGACTTGGAAATGAATTTTATTTGGAAAATCATGGAAAAACAAGGTGGGAAAATTTTTCGGTTTACAGTACGAAATAATCTTGTTTTCATATACTAGAATATGATATTATCCTACATGTACAGTTATTTGTTGCAAGTATATGTTATATGCTTGTGATGTAAAAAGACAGCAACGCTCTGAGTACTGCAAGTTCTGAGCTGTTTATTGTCAAGATTAGGATGAAGGTCAGGACAGGGATATATACAGTAGAAAATTTTAATTTTGTATATATCCCTGACCTGATGATGACCCTAATTGGGTTGAAACTTGTCGTCAATAAACAGCTTAGAACTTGCTGTATAAAGCATGTTGTTGTCTTTTTATAACACATTTTGAACCGCTAAGTGTAAGACAACTGCCCATATGGGTACAGTATCCACCGAAGTACTCTGCCGCTATTTCACCACATTGAGGTGTTGTTTTACTATGTTACATTATAATTTATATGCTGGAAAGTATGCTAGTTTTCTATTGATCATGTATTTTATTTTACAGTAAAGTGACATTACATACAGATTGTTGTTCAGCACTCATCACCCTTCCTTCATCATACAAGTCATTTGTACATTTATTGAATAAACAACAACATAAAGCTGTAAGTACTGATTACATTTTACTGAAAAAATAATACAAGTACTGATTACATTTACTGCATCTTTTTGGGGTGGTCCGTAGGTGATCGGCTACAAGGCTAAATTCCCCGCCCTTGACGATTTCACCCTACTTTTCCAGTGGCAGTCAGAATTTCCCGTCCCATGGCCCTTTCCATACCCCAAAGTGATTATTTATCAACAAACTTGTTCTCGTCTTGATATAGCTGAAATATTGCTGAGTAGACGTTAAACAATAATCAATCAATCAATCAATCAATCATTTACTGCAAAATAATGTAAAGTACTAATTATGTTTACTAAAAAAAAATTTAAAGTACTGATTACATTTACTGAAGAAAAAAATGTAAGCACTGATTACATTCGCTTAAAAAAATGTAATTACTGACTATATTTACTGAAAAAAAAAGTAGTAAAGTACTGATTACATTTACTGATTAATGAACAAATCACTGATTACAAATAGTGATTACTGAGTTAATGAATTTACAAAAGGTATACTGTATAATTGAAAAGTTACTGATTAAATTACTTAGTACACATTACACTGTAAAATGCTCTCATAATACAATATCATATAGTAGAACTTTGATGGCTCGTTCTGCAATAGCTTGAATACCAAGGAAGTCTCGAACCTATTTTCTGGTCCTTTAAAGTTTAAACATGATTTTACAGACAATAACAATTTAGTTGATCATTTAAAATTGGTTTCACTGTAATACAGATTAAAACTTGTAAATTTTGTAAATACACCTTATAATAAAATCCGAAGTTTAGGCCATAATAAAAAATATCATAGATTCTCATCCCCACCCACCCCAATTTTCAACCTCCTTAAAAAATTTTATTTTGATTTTTGGTCAATTTTGGTAGATTCCTTTTAGAACATTTTTCACAAAATTTGATAAAAAATATATAATAAAATTCAGCCGCCCGCACAAAAGTTCGAGAAAAAAATGGATTAGAATCTAGCAATTATTTTATTATGGCCTTATATCATGAAGTGCCATGTAACTTTTTTTTCAATTTATTCAGTTAACATTCTTGTCTATTTATAATGTTTTATAAATGTCTGTTTTCCTTGCAGGATGTTGTCGTCAGAGTATGTTTTATATTAGGAAATATGACTGCTAAGAATGACGATGCTAGATTACGATTATTCCAAGAAAATAAATCTTTAGAGGCATTGGTAGCTATTATGAAGTATTATTTAGAAAGAGATATAAAGGTTAGCACGAAAATGTCACAATATGTACTTTTAGTTATTTTGAAGCATAATTTGTTGGAGAGGACAAATTTGATAGAGCTGTGGGAGTATGTTGCAAGGGACTGTAATGACTTGTTGCATTGTGTGATTTTGTTGCTTATTGCTAAAAATCTTGATTATGATCCTGAGATTAAGAACAACAATAAAACTTGGTTCTCTGCAGTATTTTACCTGATGTGTTTGTATTTAAATTAGGCCATATAAAATTATTTCTTTGGTTCTCAGACACCACTGTGACAAATTTATTGTTGATGCAGAAAAAAAATCAATGCCATCCAAAATATAATTTGATAAAATGAAGTTTCAAAATTTGGTGCCAATTGATTTCTTAAGCATCTACCTGAATCAAGCGATGAAATAAAGCTTTTATTTGACAAAATGCCAATAAAATAAAATTTGTAGTCAGGAGAGCATTGATTTTATAAAGATAAGAATTTTGATAAGTTTGATGAATCAAATGTAGCTAAATAAGTGAATCGCATCTTCAAGTGGATTAAAAGCTTGAAGAGGTGTAATTTGATTGTTTTTTTCATAGGTTTTCATTTTACTCAATATTTTACTCAACAGATAAGATCAAGAGAGACTAAGCAGGAAGGTGGCAAACTAACTGACTATGATGATGTCCTGATTAAGACTGTTCGTGTAGTTGCTAATATGTCAATTAATGAAATGGTTGGACCTGTACTAGCCTCAAATCATCAGTGTGTTGAACTTCTTATCAATATTTTAGGTGAGTTTAACATTAAGAGAATGGAAGTTGAATGAAGATCAACTTTAGCTGTATTAAGCTTCTTTTAGTTGTGAAATTAATGTTTATATTTGGAATTACAATTTCTGAAAATTCAAAGAATGCATTTTTCATTAATTGGGTTTTCCATCAGAAAAATCCGGTTTAAAAATGGTGAAAATGGCGGGTGAACAGGCCGGCAGCTGCCACATGGGTACATCATTTGCCCAGAGCAAATCTCCTACAGTATTAGAGACAGGAAGTTTTTATGTTGCAGATCAGTTGTACATATATCAAAGATGTGCATGGTACTTTGATTTTGATTTTTGATCGTTTATGCCAAAAATATCAGTTGTTGAACTTAGTCATTTTTACGTCAAATTTTTAACAATAGGGTCCCTCCTTTGTCCGGAGCAAATCTTCTACAGTATTTGGGACAGGAAGTTTTTGTATTGCAGATCAGTTGTACATATATCAAAGATGTGCATGGTACTTTGATTTTGATTTTTGATTATTTATGCCAAAAATATCAGTTGTTGAACTTAGTCATTTTAACTCAAATTTTAATTAATAGGGTACCCCTTTTGTCTGGAGCAAATCTCCTACAGAATAGAGAAAATCTCCTACAGAATAGAGACAGGAAGTTTTTATTTTGCAGATCAGTTGTACATATATCAAATATGTGCGTGGTACTTTGATTTTGATTTTTGATAATTTGTGCCAAAAATATCAGTTCTGAAGTTAGTCATTTTTATGTCAAATATTTACCAATAGGGTGCCCTATTTGTCTGGAGCAAATCTTCTACAGGACAGGAAGTTTTTATTTTGAAAATCAGTTGTACATATATCAAAGGTGTGCATGGAACTGCAATTTTGATTTTTGATTATTTTTGCCAAAAAAACAGTTGTTGAACTTAATCATTTAAGTCAAATCTCTGCCAACAGGGTACTCCATTTGTCCAGAGCAAATCTTCTACAGTTTTCAAGCCAGAAAGTGTTAATTATGCAAATCACTTATTCTTATATCAAAGGTGTGCACAGTACTTTAATTTATTTTTTTGATTAAAATCCAAGTTGCTGAACTTTTAGAAGTAGGCCAATTTGGTTGAAGATTCAATTTTGAAAATGAGTACATTTCAAATATTCAGGGTCAACCTATATGTAAGTGAAACTGTCCATGTAAAAGAAAACCTAGTTTGCTGTCACCTTGACAGCTTTCCTCTTGTAAGTTATGAATTAAATGCCTGCCATACAGGACCAGGTTTTTTGTGCCTATCTAACTGTTAGTTGATGCCTTCTTCAAATGTGTCTGACCTAAACTTTTGCTTGAAACAACAGCATGTGAATATAGAGGAATATAAAAAAATGTGTGAATTACAAAAAATAAAATAAAGTTCAGAGACATGGCAACACAGAGAAAACAGAAAAATAAAGACATGGGACATCCACAAATAATAAGAATTCTAAAATTCTAAAATGACGTCCTTTAATCGCCTTGTGTCCATAACTGTAGTAAAATCCGCATATATTCGTGGGTATTGTCATGACAATTGACGGTACTTTTGATAATGTCATAGACAGTTTGACGACAGTTTTTGTAGCGTCATAGAACAAAACATCATACATTACAGGGTAAAATGGCTGTTTCACCTATGAATACATAGCCGATATCATCTTTTCTTTACCCTGTAAGTGTCATATTAGAATCGAAATAATTTACGGGAGCATGAATATATGTTGATTTTACCACGGTTTGCCCATTATGCCTATATTTTACCCCTTGCATACCCTTGGGGTAAAATATTTGCCATTAAGGGCCAACCCATTGGAAAATCATGCTCCCTTGAATTATTTTTATGCCCCGCCACGAATGTGGAAGGGGCATATAGAGTTACCCTTGTCCGTCCATACGTCCGGTGAAGTTTTGCGTTTAAGTCCATTTCTCAGAAACTGTAAGGTATAGAACAATGATAATTGACCAGTAGGTAGATCTTGGATAGTACTACATAGTTCACTAGGCAGTTTGACATTTTGACCTATATTTCATGGTTGAGTGACTCTGGTTAAGTTTTGTGTTAAAGTCCATTTCTCGACAACTACACATTATAGGACAATGATGCTTCGTCAAATCAATTGCCTTGATGAGTACTACCCAAATCATTGACAACTAGGTGGCTTTGACCTACATTTTACACTTCAGTGACCTTGGTTAAGTTTTGCATTAAAGTCCATTTCTCGACAACTACACATTATAGGTCAATGATGTTCCATCAAATTATTTGCCTTGATGAGTACTACCCAAATCATTGACAATTAGGTGGTTTTTGACCTACCGTATTTTCCGGTGATAAAACCCCACCCTTGTATAAGCCCCAGGGCTGTTTTTTAAGGAAAAATCCAGTTTTGTCCACAGATAAGCCCCACCGGTCTATAAGCCCCACCGAAGTCCGAGGGTTCGATGTCAAAATCTAAAGAATGACTTGTGGTAAGTATTGGTGAGTATAAGCTCAGTAAATCATTTTTAAAGCTATAATGATAGAATATTTTTAGTATTGAATGAAGTTTTAATAAAATTAATAATAAATAGTGTTGTTATTGTTTTCTTTTGACATCCCATCGAAGGAAAATTGTGGACGAAATAGGAGACACTGGCTTATATTTTCGGCTTGAATTCGTTCATTAATTTTGTACAAATTAAAAGACCAGTTTGTTTGGTAATTAACACATAAGTTATTTTGTAACCCTGTATGTTTTGATTGGTACTGATTTGTTTTTATTGGTTTCTTTGTCATCCAAAAAAGGGAAATTGTGTAGACGAAATTACGAGACTAAGTGGTCGGCTTTTGCTTTGATTACCGGTCTTCATTAACACATTTATACAAATTAAAGAGCAGTTTGTTTGGCATTTAACACATTTAGTTACTTTCTGACCCAAGTATGGCTTGATTGACACTAATTGACATTTTAATTACCGGTAGTTTGTAAAATCATTGTTGACATAATCGGGTGATCATTGACCTGTTCCTTTGATGACAATTTATTTAGCCACAGGCAAACTGAACTGCACTCACCTTTATCCTGATTGAAGAATTTGATCGGCGTTTATTTGTAAGTGTATTAAATGAGGAATTTCTATAGTCCATATATTAATTAATAAGATATTTTTCCCCGATTTCACGACTCACATTTCCGACCGCCATTTTTGTTTAGGTATCAGATAAGTTCACGCATGTGCATAGTTATCTCTTAATGTCTTTGGGCTCAAAGCGGGATAATTTTTTCACTATTTACATATCGGAAAATTGCATTAAAGCGTATTAGTATTCGTATGTCCTATTATGTATAGCGTTGTTTTCATTGATGTAGAAGACGATTGATGACAGAATCAGAATCATCATATGTCTTTATTACATATAACAAAATTTCAGTTACCGGTATTTAAAAAGGCCTTTGAAAGTCATTTTCAAGGATTCTCACATGATTTTTTGTTACTATTTGTCCACATTATTAATTTTATCACATGTAATATAAATTTATTTTCATTTCTCCTTTTACGAAATTAAATTTTATAGATTGAATAATTATGTAACAATCAGAGAGGCTTTCAAGTTCCTATTGGTGTGTTTTGATAACCATGCTTAATTATTCCTTTGATCCCAGGAAAAAAGTAAAGCTTGGGAAAGGCGTATCAGTTTGAAATTGCAAACAGAGAGAAGCCATACTATAGTTGCTCAAAAGTTTTCATTAACCATTGAAAGTTAAGGGTGGATCCGGAAATGTCCCAAAATAAAAAAAAATGTGTAAAATGCAGCCATATAACTCCAAATTTGACCACTAGAATTTTAAGGCGTGTTTTACATTTGCGCAGAATATTTTTTCAAAAAAGGCAAAAAAACAATCCCCAAGCTGAAATATGACATAAAAAGACAATTCACGTTTATCAAATCAATATCACAAAATGCCGTCTCGGAAAAGTTATACAGCCGCCTTTAAGCTTGAAGCCATCCAGTATGCCAAGGAACATGGTAATAGAGCAGCCGCTCGCCACTACTCAATTGACCACAAGATGGTAGCCAATTGGAGAAAGCAGGAGGACCAACTTCGCCTAACCAAAAAAACCAAGAGAGCCAACCGGGGTAAAAAAGCCAGATGGCCTGAACTTGAAGAGAAAGTAGAGTCATGGGTACTTGAGCAGAGAGCCGCCAGCCGTGGTGTCAGCACTACACAGATACGACTGAAAGCATGCACCATTGCCTCAGAAATGAAAATAGATGACTTCCAGGGTGGTCCATCATGGTGTCTACGTTTCATGCAAAGAAAGCAGATGTCTATTAGAGCCAGGACAACCGTATGCCAGAAACTTCCTGCAGACTTCGAAGAAAAACTTCAAAACTTCAGAGATTACTGCATCAACAAGATCAACGACTTTTCAATAACTGCTGACAGAGTGATCAACATGGACGAGGTGCCTTTGACGTTTGATCTACCGATGGGCCGTACTGTGGAAAAGACTGGTGCCACTTCAGTTAGCATACGTACAACTGGCCATGAAAAGACTCATTTCACCTGTGTGCTTGCGTGCACTGCCTCTGGTCAGCAACTACCACCGATGTTGATCTTCAAACGCAAGACGATGCCCAAAGAAAAGTTCCCAAAGGGTATAATCATCAAAGTCAACCCCAAAGGCTGGATGGACGATGCGATGATGAAGGCCTGGATTGCAGAATGCTACTCAAGAAGACCCGATGGTTTCTTCCACCAGAACCGTGCACTCTTAGTTATGGACAGTATGCGGGCCCACATTACCGATGAAGTGAAAGACCTCTTGCAGACCAAAAACACAACTCCAGCAGTGATACCAGGTGGAATGACAAAACTCTTACAGCCACTAGACATCAGTATCAATCGTACATTCAAGGCTGGTATGCGCACCAAATGGGAGGAGTGGATGAACACTGGTGAGAAGTCTTTTACCAATACTGGCAGAATGCGCCGAGCTACTATGGCAGAAGTTGCAACTTGGGTGCTGGAATCCTGGAAAGGTGTAAAGCAGACATGCATCCTGAATGGTTTTCATAAAGCCGAGATTTTCCCTTATGGTCAGATTGACAGTGACGACTCCAGTGAGGACGACGAGCCACTTATCAACATTGTCAGGCACATCAACCCAGAGCTACGAGATTTGTTCCAATCTGATTCAGAAGAAGAAGATTTCAGTGGTTGGGAAGAAGATTCCGACGATCAGTGATTTCACAGTGCATATATTATAAACAATGACATATTAGCAAAGTGATTGATAAAACATGAACTTTAAATTGTTCTCTATATTTAGTGCTTTATGGACAGTACCGTAATGTGTTTTAGTGCTTTATGTTGAAAAAATATTTAATGAGACTTTTTCAAAAACATGTTTGTTATTATACTTGAAAATGATTATTAGTGCTTGTCAATAATAAATTGTTATAATGGTTTTATTGTTTATATTATTTCCTTTCAATGGTTTTATTATTTATATCACTATCTTTCAACTTTAAACCTCGGGACTTTGCAATTTTACCAATAGGGGAAATATTTATATATGAGATTAGTATTCACATTTGAAATCCTCAATTATGAATAGTAATCTCAGATATAAAGTTTATTCCAATATTGGTAAGATTTCAAAATCCTGCTGAGTTTATTATATTTGGACATGACCGTTCCCACACAGAATAAAAATGATAACAGCAGTAACCGAGTCAATAACATCAAATCAATTTCCAATTTCCCCACTTCGAACCTCATTTGTTAACCACAGGAAGTACAAGGATTATCTCCCATACATAGATGTAAACAAATGCAACAATGACGCCGTTAGTTTTATGGCAAATAAAAACAACATTTTGGTAAATCTATTTATTAAAGGAAACATAGTTAAAATCATTTATTAATCAAGAAGTAACATAACATTTATAACTGTAAAAATACAATTGAAACAAACAACATTCAAAGTGCATCTGTATCTCCATAAACTTTTTTCTGGGACGGTCCTGAAAAACAGAGAAAAAGTCACATATTAGCCCCACCTTTGTATTAACCCCAGGGTCATTTTTCCAGAAAAAAAGCCGGGGTTAATACAAAGGAAAATAAGGTACATTTTATGCTTCAGTCACTTTGGTCAAGTTTTGTGTTTAAGTCTATTTCTCAACTACTATTTATTGTGGTACAGTAAAACCTGATTTGAACGACCTCTCCTATGAACGACCACCTGGCTTTTCATACCGCCAACAGTGGTCACGGATCATTTTGGTGAACAAATCATTCTGTCGTGAGCGACCACCTATCAAACGCGACCAACGACCGGTGAAAAGGTGCATAAAATGCAAATACAGCCTGTTATGAGCGACCACTTTTTAAAAAAATATCTTAAAGGTGTAAAAAAAAAACGATAAGAGTTGACAATCATCGTTCAACAACTCAACCGCAAGTGGTAAAAATAACTAAAAAATGACCAATTTCGGTAATACCTGAAATGCTTCTTCAAATACAATGGGAGGATAGTTGGTTCTGACACAAGTCTATTGTCTTTTAATGACCAGAAAAGTTGGTTTTGAAGTGCACACTGATGCATATAGGACTGACATCGCCGGTAATTTGCAAATTGTCAGTCTCATTGAAATTTCCTTATTCTTTACTTTATCCCAATAAAATAACATCCAGAGTGTTGTATGTGCTCTACTTTTGACCACTGTATGCCAGTTATAACTTATATTATTTGAAAAATGCTGTGAGAGTCTCAAAATAAGTTTGTTTACAAAACAAGCCATGTCAGGGGAATTAACTAGTACTTTTATGGTATGTCCATAGACCAAACATTTCAGAAAATATGAATGAGTGAACCATGAACCAAATCCTTGTTAGGTTAAAAAACTTATCATGAAATAATTGTGTGAGAACCTCAACACTCTTAATTAATTCCTTTATACAGAGAAAACAATTATATTCACTTTTAATTACTCAACTGTGACAATTATCCTTTAATTACCTGTATGGCTTGTCCTCTGTCCTCTGTCAATTGAGTTTGACACATTTATTGATTATTGTTTACCTTTCATTATGCAATTTTAAATGAACAAATTAATTTTACCTATATATAATAAAAATATTTTGTTCTATATTATGTGCATTGTGATTTTTTTTAAATATGGTAAAGGAAAGTATTTCATTTTTTTTAAATAGAATCCAAAAACTTCTATAGAGAAATAATTCAGAGGATTGTTATTGTACAAATACTATGGAAAATATGTACACATCTTTTAGAAAAATTGATGACTGAAAATAGCAGACCTCTTATGAAAGACCGCCAGTCTTGAAAGACCACTATTTCCTGGCCCAAGGGGCGGTCTCTCAAAACAGGTTTTACTGTATCATGATATTTCACTCGAACATTCAGCTAAAAGAGATCTGCCCATTTGAACAACAATTGGGTGACCATGACCTACATTTTAATGAGTTTGGTTAAATTTTGGATTTCATGACAATTCAGTGACAGGGAACTAATTTTATGAATGATTGACTGGGTTAATCTGTTGCGACAAATTTATTGGCAGGGCATCGGTGTCTTACAGACTCATTCTCTAGTTTAAATAACAAACAGAATATTAAAAACCAAAGCATGGACAGTGTGAAATCCCCTAATAACTGAGATTGACATCAGATGATCTAGAAGAAAGGGTTCTCAAAAAGATGTTGATCTTATCACACAATTGGACTGACAAGTAGGAAAGTTGTGTAGGTCCAAAAAAAAAACAACAATTGTTGGACAGAATGAAAATTTCAAAACATTCTTTGTACCAAAGGAAATTTCAAATGAGCACATGGTAGTGAAAAATACTACAACTAGCCAATGGAAATGTGGTGGCGTTTTGATATTCATTTTTTGTCAATTGTAGACATTATCCTGTACATTTCAACCACAGGATTGACATATTGGCATTTGATGTCGGACATGGCATATTTTTGTCAGCTAAACTGACAAAACCAACACTTTTGCAAAAACAATAGAAGGTTGTCATGTCCAACCATGTATATGGCACCCATCTATCTTAAATCAGGTACTTAATGCAAAATTGGTATGCAAGTTGTTGACCTCAAAAATTGAGTCAAATTCGATAATGGGTTCATAAGGCAAAGGGGTTCTGATGCTCTGTATGTTCATCTTCAGATTTGTGCAAACAATGTGGTTTGGTTTTATATAATGAACCATTACTATTTTTTTTTCAATAAATTATTTACAGAAAAGTTTTTTTTTCTCGATGTTATGTATAAGAGTATGTCATTATGTGTATTCAGTAATGTATTTTATTTTATCTTTACAGAATGTAAAGATGTTCAAAGCAGTGAAGAACTTTCCTTAAATACAGTGGCCACTATAAATAATTTGTCTTTCTACAATACCAAAACAAGTGCAATAACTGCTCACCAAATGAGAATAATTGACAGTGAGTATGTTTTGTAGCTATGGCAACTATATCAAATGTATTGGATATGAACAATGACCCATCGACTATTTATTTATACAAGTGAATGTCTTGCATTACTTCAGTATATTTCAACAGCAAATTTTATAATATAATGCCACTATATTATTCAGTATCAGAATTCAGTTATCCACAGACTATGGTCAAGTACAGATGGCTCATGCCCAAATTTATGATTGTTTGATTAAATTCAACCATACCATCAATACCTGCCTTTTACAGTTTATTTTCATCAATAATTTCTAGGACGCCTTTGTTGCCGAGTGTTAAAGAGATAAAATTACCTGTACAATCACTGTAGCCTATCACATCTGCGTGGTGAGTTAGTGCAGGCTTTTGATTATCACTAAAAGGGTACATTTGACTCACAACAGTAGGTATGACAGTTACCTGGCCAAGTTCGATGGTTTTCTCCAGGTATTCCATCTTCCTTCACCACTTAAATTGACCGCAACGATATAGCTGAAATAAAACTGAAAGTGGCATTATACCCCATATAAACAAAAGAAACAAACATAACTAATTCTTCAGGAACTTTTACATGTGTATGTGCAATACAACAGTTTGCTGCTTTTCCATGTCTATCATGCATTACTTACTATTTTCAGAAGTTTATCTCCCATATTAGGCCACCTTCAATCTTCAGCCTTTTGAAATAGAAACATTACATGCTTGTACATTGTATTACATGTGTATATGACAGTTGTTCTCTGTTTGCAGTTTTATTAAAAATGGTTTTAGCAGACAACATGGAGGCTATGGTTGAGTCATCACGGGTGTTTGGAAATTTAACACGCCAAAAAGCAGTCAGAGATTATCTTGTCAAAAACAAAGGTAAATTAAAAACCATTTGTATATGTATTCATTTATAGAAACTAAATATTTAAAGCACAATTAATATGCTTTGTTACATTGCTATTGTAATCTGCTAAGTTTGACATTTTTAGCTCACCTCACGAAGTGAGGGTGGCTTATGTGATACCCCCGGTGTTCGCTTCCACATCTGCGTCTGTGTCTGGATCCAGTTAGGAAGAATGGTTTAAGTCCATTCCTGCTAACTGACATGCCCCACATCAACCCTATATTTATGTATGATGCATAATGGGATGACAACAACAATGCATGCTTCAGATGCTGTCATTGACCTACATTTCACGCATGAACAACTTGGTTAGGTAGAATGGTTAAAGTTAATTCCCAATTACTGACATGTCCAACATCTACCATATTAATGTGTTTAATGCATTTTGGGATGACAACAAAAATGCATGCTTCGGATGCTGTCTGTGACCTACATTTTATGTATGAGCGACTTGGTTAGGTAGAATGGTTAAAGTCCATTCCCGGTTACTGACATGTCCCACATCAACCATATGAATGTGTATGATGCATTTTGGGATGACAACAACAATGTATGCATGGATGCTGTCTGTGACCTTCATTTTACACATTAGCGACTTGGTAAGACAGAATTGTTCAAGTCCATTCCCGGTTACTTACATTTCCAACATAAACCATATCGGTATGTATGATGCATTTTGGGATGACAACAACAATGCATACTTCAGATGCTGTCTGTGACCTACATTTTACCCAAGAGCGACTTGGTTAGGTATAATGGTTTAAGTCCATTCCCAGTTACTGACATGTCCCACATCAACCATATTGGTGTTTATGATGCATTTTGGGATGACAGTCTTTGACCTACATTCTACACATGAATATGAATCTGCTACAAAGAATGATTATACAGTGGATTCCGCTTAATTGCAAAGCCCATTTGTCAGAGAATAATTAGTCTATTTTATAAATCATAATTAGCATGTTTTTTTAAATTTCCTTTGTTAATTGCCCATTTCCTTTACTCTAATCAATAATTACCACACACATTAATTATGTTTACCTGTAAATCAGATGACTGTGAAAATAGGGGATTCCCCATTTTACCTGTGTATACAATCTTGGAAGATCTTAAGTGCAGCAAGTTTTATGTTTAATCATAAGTTTTATTGAAGTAAGAACAACAAATCAATAAAGAAGAAACACAATTTTTTGTAGTAAATATTTTATTTCATCAAATAACACCAGATGGACATTCATACATGTGATCTGTGTCACTGCCAAACATCCGGTATCGATCTGTTCCAAAAATACACTTGTCAGTATTATGCAAATGTCAAAATTTTATCCTTTTGTTTTTGCAATAAACCTCTCTGTTTTGCTTATAAACGAAACTTTCATGCATTTTTAGCAAATTTTCTTTTGCTAATAAGCGAATTTTGCCATTAACTGCTTTGTGATTAACAGGAGAATTTAACGTTATTTGAATGGGAAATGGATCGGTGTTTTGATTTCTTTTGCAATTAACCGAATTTTGCGATTATCAGGTTTGCGATTAAGTGGAATCCACTGTAGTCCATTCCTGTGTACTAACATTTGACAGTGCTGGACAATGAGGTGAGCTAAGCAGGCTGTGGCCACATTCTATGTTTTCATCAGTTCTTCTAACAATCCAAAACTTCTAAGCTCTTGCATTCAGAAACGCATTCTCAGACTGCACCATGCATGAAATATTAAGTCTCCCAGTTTTTAATATATATTTAAGAGATTGGTAAATGTTTTTATTCAAACCATACAGAATTTGTCATTTTTTACACAGATACTGAAAAAGTCAATGGAATAAATATAAATGCTCAAGATTCATACACGGTCAAGAAAAAAAATGACAGTCTTCTAATGTCCTTCATCCAATTTTTAAAGGCCTGTCTAATGACAGACCTACTTACTGTATGGTTTACCATCATCTCTCTGACTGTCCATCTTTCACATGATGAACTCCATCATGAAAAACTTGTTTTCAATTCACTTCATTTTGCAGAGTTATTGATTCAAAAGCTATCAAATTTTATGAGTCAGTTGAAAATTTTCACTAGTGACATTCAAACTTAGAACCCCTTGCATAAATTGTTCACAGCTCCAAAAGGTTTAATAACAGCATATCATGCCACTAGATGCAGATTTGTTGTTCTACACATCAAAACACTTAACATAATGTTTGATTTTACATTGTATGGAGAGAAATTATGACTTTATGATGAAGATAATGATTAATAGTATAAGGGAGATAACTCTACTTGACTTTATTTAAATTATAAGGGAGGTAGCTCCAATTACCATAATTAAAAAAGAAATTTTAGAATGATTCATTGAAAAAAGCTATGAAATCTTGATTAAATGCCTTTCTTTTCTCACTGAATTTTGAAAAGGATTGGCCCGAGTAATTATTTAAATTTTGTATAAGAATTTTATTTATATACAAAAAAGTAAAACTACAAATTACTATTCGTTACCTTGAATATGAATTGTACAACTACAAAAGAGTGTATAGTGGACTTAAATATGAACTATTTAATTTGTTTGTAGTTGACCAGATGATGGTTACAATGTTAGACTCAGGAAACAGGGAAGTAGTTTATATTGCGTGTGGTGTGCTTATAAACTTCATGGTGGATGAAGAAAACAGATCAGTATTAAAGAAAGATGGTGGAATTGCTAAGTAAGTGTTCTTATTGTTTGCATATTCAGAAGATAGCTTTTGTATGAAAATTTGATGCATCAATTGGATATTTGATGCTGGCAAATTTAGTTTACTTGTGGCATATCACTGACAATGAAACGATTATTTGTAACCAACAAAATGTCAGTTGATGTCATGAATTTTCAGGAATAATTATTTTATCTACATCCTAATGTACAATTGGTGAAATTGAAGGGGTTTAAGATTGATTTTAAATGCCTTGAAAATTATATTTTTGCCTAAGTGCTTTATATTTCACACTGTCAATTCTTTGATGCAATGATCAAATAGACATTACATTAAGGGTTCAATGGGAAAAATAGAACATTGGCGGATCCAGGGGGTTCAGGGGGTCGGAACCCCCCTTTTTTTGGACAATCATGTATTTTTTGATGAATTTTCTGATTTTTTTACTAAGAAATACCCCAAAAATTTTGGGCCTTGCTTTGCGCGGCGAAATTTTCTTTCACTTCTAAATTGGTACCCCCCCTTTTAAATTCCCTGAATCGTGCCTGTAGAATATTGGCCTCTTGAGTATGGGAGTATGTATGCTTTATGATAAATATAACAAGAGAAACAGAGTCAACATTCATTAAACACTGAACAAACAACAGCAGTAAAATATCAAAGGAACAAATGACACCATAATTACAAAACAAAGTCCAGAGACATAACAAAAAAAAACAACAAAAAACAGAGAATAGAAAAAGTAGACACAAAAAGCATGATAAAACACAACATTCAAAACTTAGGTACTGACAGTTGGAACTCTCATATAATCTGAGAGAGACATCAGGTGATCTAGAAGGGTAAGCATGTCCTGGTCTTTATACAGCACCTGTCACAATGTCCGTAAGTCAATTCAGGGACAAGTCAAATAGTAATGTCAAATCCAAAAATTTCAGGACACTGACATGCAAGAAATATGGAAAATGCTATCCTTATCTAAAAATATTTCTATAATACAATTACCTCTTTTTAATTCCTCTGAGTGTTAGAGATTGAATCCTATCTGAACATGGTAATAAACTGAAATTGACATGGCCATATATCTAGCCATTATGCAAGAAATTATAGGATCATTTTCTAGCGTAAAGTAGAAATTTAAACTGAATTCAATTTATGTTATTTTTATCCATATGAGAATTAAGAAGAAAAGAAATATAGGAAATTTGTTCTTGATATGGACTTAATCACCGCATAATACATCAAGCTCACCTGAACAGGCTTGCTTGATACTGGCCTTGATAAAGTTGTATCAATAACAAAATGTCCTATATTCCATATTGGATAGTTATTTTATATATGTAAATATTACATATCATTTTCAGATTAGTTGAAGTTTTAAGAGATTTTGCTAAAACAGATTGGGAATTAGCCAGTATGGTTTGTCAAGTCCTGTGGAACTACAGTGTTAAAATTACCAGTACTAATTCTTGTTTTGGAGAACAGGAAGCTAAAGATTTAAATGATGTTTTATTAGAACTCTTAGGTATATATAACTAGAACTGCTGAGTATATGTCAGTTTCTAAAAGAAGTCTTAGGTAAATTTAAGGTTTCACAACACTTCTTTAGTAAATACAAGATGGCAAGTATATGGTTATTGGAAATTTAACCATTGGCTGGGCCTTTATATTTGAATTTAACCAAGAGCGTTAGCGAGGGGTTAAATTTACAAATGTAAATGCCAAGCCCATGGTTAAATGACAATAACCATATACCTGCCAGTAATTTTTTTGATTCTAATGACAAAAAAGGAATTTTCCTTTCTGAAGCGACATAAGAGAAGGCAGATTTCTAGCTTCTAGCCTCCATTGCTGTCTATGTCTATGACGTCACAATACATAATCTGACGTTTTCAAACAAATACAAGTTCAAAATTCAAATCGAAAGCAAAACAATACACATTTACATGTCTGAATGGCATGATTTAGTTAAAAACTTCATAAACTTAGACAAATAATATAACATTGTTGTTTTTCATCCGGTTAACTCGTATTTCGATACCATTTGCGCATGTGTGAAATATATGATTATCAAGTATTATACTTGTTGACGATTAACAAGAGCCAGTTAGAATTGATGTTTTACTACGATTCCTAGGTAAAAAATTTCAAATGAATACTGAAGCAAGAACCAAAATACTAAATCCAGAATACATGGCAATATAAAGATCACATACAGACAGAGAACGTAAACAACAAAGACGAAACAAGCAGAACATAATACAAACACTTCAGAAAATAGATCAGTTTGAATACATGTATAAGGTTTTACCAGAAATACTAGAAGTAAATATGAGGTTTTACTGATTATTAAGTTATGAAGTAGACCCAACTGATTAGCAGAATTGTCAGATTATGTTTTGTCTCTGGTAGTAAATGGCAGAAACACTTTTAGAAGTAGTACTAAGATTAAAAAAAAAACAAAAAAAAAAAAAAAACAAGTTGCTCTATTATATCACACCTTTCATATGTACCTATATTTAAGATGATATAGAACTTTAAACTTTGCATCCACCTTTCACATCCACAGCATCCACCTTTCACATCCACAAATTAAAAAAAAAATGTAAAACATATTGTAAAAATTACTAGATTTATATATTCTTGTATATGCTGAAATATTCAAGTTTAAAATTAAAGAAGGAAAATATTTAATTTCTTACAATTCTCTTTTGCTACAGTAATGCTATCCATTGTTCAATCTAAAAATTTGTACATTTTTTTTTCATTTTTTAGAGAAGATAATTTCTGACTTGCAAATAGATATATTTATATATGGGTCATGAGTACAGTTGACTTACATGCATCACACATAAAAGTTCATTAATTTGAATGAAACGTGGAAGCCATAGAT
Source organism: Modiolus philippinarum (assembly GCA_002080025.1). Classification (NCBI taxonomy): domain Eukaryota; kingdom Metazoa; phylum Mollusca; class Bivalvia; order Mytilida; family Modiolidae; genus Modiolus; species Modiolus philippinarum. The sequence continues at coordinate 19,058 of MJUU01015350.1, read as the reverse complement.
CTTGTGTACTGTGAATTTATTTAATTTCGTGGGTATCAATTTTCGTGGATAGAGAAAAAAAGACATTTCGTGGTATATGTAAATTCGTGGATTGCCACTTGTTTAAAAAAAAAAATTGTCATTTAAATTAATGAAAATAAAAATTCAAAAATTCATGGCTTTAGCACCATCAGTATTGATGTCAAAACACCAAAATTTAGAACTGTACCTGTAATTAAAGTGTCACCTGTAATTTACAATTCATAGTAGTGTGCAGATATTATGTAATTAGATAATCACCTTACATAACCTTACTCCAATCGTTATTTATGAACAGACACCTGTATTAATTGCAAAATAAACATGTCCTTTTCAATAGAACATGATTAAAATTATAGAAGTTTAATTAATAATATCTTATCAAAACTAAATTAAGATGATTCTTATCCAAACTTCTTAACTGGAAATCAACACTTTAGCGTAATTGAAAAACAAAACAGGAAGCCAGTTACCGCTAATTTGTTAACTGGGATACACTTGAAAATGAAGCTTTGAACTTATTTTGCTGCAATCGAAGGCTCAAGAGAATGTATATCTACCTTTTTGTTTTTGGATATATCAGGTTGTGTGGGGCTCAGGTACAAGTGCAAGGTTAATTGCCTTCGTTGATCAGGACTTCCATTATGTTCATTCAGTTGTGTTTGAAACTTGCACAAGAAAATCATATTTCGTTGAGTATTTGAATTTCGTGTTTAGGGGACACCCACGAAAACCACGAAAATTGGTACCCCATGAATAAAAATGAATTCACAGTAGTTGAAAAATTGATTTACATGAACAGTGTGAACAAAGACTAGTTGCTGTATTGAAGTTCCCTTTGTTCAACTTTAAACACTAGTATCAACCATTTATTGCTTTTGTTGCTTTACAGACAGAGAATATGCATTTGAAGATATTGAGGAAGAAGATGAAGAAATGAAACATTTTTTCCAGGATACATGGTCAGAAGAATTTGTTCCTGTGGCAACACAGCTGTTACAGAGAATGGAATCATATCAGTCAGACTTAGAACCTCTTGAAAGTCCTTCAGAATCTTGATAAATTTTATCATGATGATGTAACCATATTATGTGTTCAATTTGAAAACCAAACCGTCCAGTGTTTTTTTAAGTATATATGTGATAGATGATGCATGTTGGGGATTCAGTATTAGATGATCAACAGTTTAAATAATCAAGGATAAGGGCATAGTTTATGTACATATAGGTCACAATTTTAAAATGTAAGAAATTCATTTTAAAGGAGTTAGTAACCAAGATTGGCTCTACAAATATGAAGCATGATCCTACTAGATTTACATATAATTGTCATATATTTGAAGAAAACATCTCCAGGGTTTCTAACACTGCTAAAGAGTTCTACAATTACTTCTGGTCAAAAGAGGTTACTATATTTCTTAGTCAAATTTGAAAAAGGATTCTACATACAAGCACATGTTGAATTTTCCATCTTAGTAAACTTTCAATACTTACTCTGTGCATTGTGGCAAGTGTTAGAATTTAATTTCAAGCCAGACTTGGAATTAGTAAGAATTTTATACTGTCAAGATCCAGCAAGTGAGAAATTAGAACTTTTACATACACATTTTTCCACTAGTAAATTGAGATTGAAGGTGAACTTGGCATAGTAAGTTTTCTTTGATACAGAATTAGTTGTACTGATATTAGAAGATTATTTCATTTGGAGTATAGCATTGTGACCTGTGAAATTTTTGTCTCTATATCATTATATCTGAAAAAAGCACCTGAGTTGGACAAATGATACTATTACTTAGGCAAGGGATGATTATCCTCCACTTGTTAGATTTCCCCTATTAAAAGTCAATACAAATGTATTTGTCCACAGCGATTCTTTTATTACATGGAGTATTTGGTTTCCTGTTGTCTACTTCCGCCAAGTCCATGTGGTCAACAAAATCATCCCTGTTATGTTTTACATTTCTGGTCTCAGTGAAGCTTATCCAAAGATATCTACTAAAGGTTAATATGTTATGGTATTTCATTGTTTAGTAATTATAAATTAAAGATATGTAATTGGGTTTTTAATTGCTTGAGCATTAATTCTCATTTATTTAGGAGTGTATGGCCAGTTGCAATTTATTCATTTTTTCCTATCAATGTATTAATTGTAAGTACAAGGGTTATCTTTTAAAATGTATCTACCTAGTAGTTAAATATTGGAAAAAATGAAATAAAGGAAATTTGAGTAAGTCACTTACAAACTGCTTTTCCTTCACAAAAATTTACATCCATAAGCTTAATTGCATGGAAAAGTCTGATGGCATGTTCAACTCTTATTCATCTACCTATTTGTATATTGATAGGGCATCTTAGTGTCTTGGAGTCCCAATACTTGCTTGGTAGGCATTTATTATTTAGTCAACCAATTTTCACATGTTTTAATTTGTTATCTTAGAACCATATTTATTAGAAAGTGCATCTGAAACTTTGACCTTGGCTACAACTTTTGAACTATTAAAGATACACTTATCATACTTGGCAAGTGTATAGGTCTAGTCAGGAGGAACATAAATATGGCCAAAAAATTATGTCAGGTAAAAGATCTAGGTCACATAGATCAAATTTTCATATGTTTTGTAAAGAAAGATACCTCTGACCAAAATTTCAAAATTATTTAACTGATAAAGATTTGAGTAGGGGGCATATGTAGTGTTTCACAAACATATCTTGTTTCATCTATTTATTGTTTTTACACAGAATTTCCAATCTCAGGGAAGACTATCTTGATGTCTTATTTACTTAATATTACCAAGGCATAGGCATAAGAGTTTTCTTGTCTTTAAATTTACATGCGTTTCAAGAATAAATTGAAATCCAAAATCCACCACTGATTCCAGTAATTATATGTGTATGAAGTTGATATGGAAACGATTCTCTGTTTGTTTTTTATTGAAAGAGTGAAGATTTGTTATTTATTTTTATCAGTATTTTTTATCACCACTTTGTAAAATATTGTATAACTTATATAAATTATTTATTCAGTTCTATGTAAATACCTGTATGAATATGTAAATTTCTGTGTAAATAAGATTATATTGAAGAAAAATTGGTTTCCAAATGTACAAATAAATTCATATTTATATTCTTTTAGGTCCCTTTAGAGAGTATAGAAATAAAAATTATTACTGGAAAAATGAATTTCTCTAATGATATGTTGAGTTTAAACAGGTTCTGACCGGTTCAATAAATTTTCTTATTCAACATAATGTTAAATAAAACTCTGTAATATTTCCCACCTAATCTATTTGGAATACAATTCTCTGGATTCATCATTTATCATTAGAGAAAATGATTACTCCATTTTATCCCTTTTATAACCATATTTTGTCAACTCTTGATAGTTTAATTCAAAAATTTAAAAAAGTTTGGCAATTAAATTCCTAGCGGATAAAATATGGTAATAAACACAATCTCATGGTGTAATCAATATTTATATGAAAGGTTTTTAGATTGGCTTTTTTAGCTTATAGGACATGTATGTTTCATTACATCATTGTTACATGAAAGTCTTTTGAAGCAGATCACACTTTAGCATCTTACATTCTTATGTTAGCACTAGGTATTCTTTTTTGCACAGTAGTAGGCACTTAAGAAATCTGATAATTGTTATGTGCAATATGAAAAATTTAATAGTTTAAGAAATCTTAGAACTATTGGAGATGCTTCAAACAGCTCTAGAACAAGAAAAAAATATAACAATTTCAAAGTTTTTAGTCATCCTTATAATTGAAAAAACAAATACTTTTAGGGCTGTTCCAGAAATAATTGTATGGGGGTCAGAAGGCACTTTTTAAAAGGACCGACCATGCATAAAATTTTAATTTGTTTGTCTGATTGCTTCTTCAATGCAAGTCTCCATTATACCCCACAATCCATCAAATTTTACTTAAAGTGCCTTTCCGACCCCCCCCCCCCCATACAATTATTTTTGGAATAGCCCTTAGCGAAAGTATATTAAGTCATAATTTATAATTTCTGCAGGAACTTTAAAAAAATGTATATTTTGATGAGATTTGATTTTGATATTAAAGAAGACGAGAAATGATGCAAGTGCCATATTGATGTGATCATATCTGTAGTGTCAATTTTGGGCTTTTCCTTTAAAGTGCATGTACTAGGGTCGGAAGGCAATTTTCTACCACCACCACAACCAAGGGTAATGGACAAACATAAGTATAGCAATAAGATACAAAATCGATAAGAACTCACAAGAATTTTCATTACCTGCTTGCCGACCCTGGTACATCCTTTTTAATGGAATAGCCCTTACTTCCAGTTATTCGATCAACTAATATGTAATTTTGATACCTAACACTGTAACCAATAGTAACATTTTGTCATATGTGGTTATAGGTTATAAGTTGTAACAATTTGTCATGTGTATTTAGTGTATAAATTTTTTTTTGAATTACACAGGTGTAATGTACATGTATGTATTTTAGGAAACTTCATTAGTCAAGCTCAGTAGCCGATTGTGATCAATTGTTGAAGGTTGTTGATGATGTTATACTACTGTACACTAAAACATATTAAGAGCCAAAGTTACATTGTATTAATTCTGGTGGAAAAGTAATAATTTTGAATTCCTTGATATTTAATTTTAATGTGTTGTAAGATTATTGAGACTAGTTTGTGAGAGTTAGGCCATTATTCCTCAGGCGAAGCTGGGACTAGTGAAGGTGTGAGTTTGGCAAACAGACCTTCTCAGAACTATCTAATCTAGTTTGGTTAAATATTTTACATTGGGTCTAAAATTTTTACATTAAAATTAATTACAGAACATGGATCCTTCCCGTGTAGTCAGAAGGTATAACAACATGATTTACTTCCAAAAGAGATGACACCACCTAAATCCAATATCATCTTTTAAGGGATATCCAATGATGGAGATCAGTGCCATTATCTTTACAAGTGATGTTTGTTCTCAATTACAATTGATTGAATTTTTGATATGCATATTTTGATTTATCGTCACCTTTCAAACAGAGAAAAAAAGTGACAAAAAAAAAAATTTATTTCACCTTATGAAAAATGCTGCTTTTTGAAATGTCCAGTATCAACTATCATTCCCAAATTTTTAGCTTTTGTGTAGCTTACGACGAAAGGCGAGATTTAGGTATGTAGATTTTGGCGGAAACAGCAACATTCACAGAAGTTTTTTCTTGCATTTGATTAATATCAACCACTCATGGTAGCCCATTGAAATTTGTTATGCAGTTGTATCAGTAAAGATCACAGTTTCAGGAGTATTTTTTTATCCCCCACTTCATGGAAAATCCCCTCTCAACAAATAAAAAAAATGAAATGCCATTTTTAGCTCACCTGGCCTAAAAGGCCATGTGAGCTTTTGCCATCACTTGGCGTCCGTCGTCGTCGTCGTCGTCGTCGACGTCGTCGTCGTCGTCGTCCGTCGTCCGTCCGTCGTAAACTTTTTCAAAAATCTTCTCCTCAGAAACGACTATACTTCTTGGAACCAAACTTGGCCACTATCATCCTTAGGGTGTCTAGTTTCAAAATTGTGTCGGAAGTTCTCGCCAACTGACCAACATGGCTGCCGTTGCTAAAAATAGAACATAGGGGTAAATTGCAGTTTTTGGCCAATAACTCGAAAACCGTTACAGATATCAAAAATCTGACATGGAGTAAAAATGATCAGCATGATGAGATCTACCCAGTGTGTGATTTTGAAGTAAATCTGAAAACCCATCTCGGAGTTATAGCCCTTTTTCCGTTAAATTTTCAAAATTTTTGCATTTTTTATTTTTTATTTCAAAAAGTGTAACAGATAGAGGTCAAGTGTAAATTGCAAAAATGTTCAGCATATCAAGATCTACCCACCCTGAAATTTTGAAGAAAATCCATAAACCGTTGTAGGAGTTATTGCCCTTTTTTCACCGAATTTTTTAAATTTTCGTATTTTTCATCTATTATTTCCAAAACTATAGAAGATGAAGGTTAAGTGTAAATTGATGAAATGTTTGCCATGCTGTGGCGACTTCAAAACTGATGTCGAAAATTGTTCCTTGACCGCCATTTTCAAAATGGCCGCCAAAAAATGGCGGGAAAATTCAACATTGTCCGATTTCAATGAAATTTAGTTTCCAAATAGATCTTGATGTTGCGAGTTCAAAACTGGTGTTGAAAATTGTTCCTTGACCGCCATTTTCAAAATGGCCGCCTAAAAAGGCGGGAAAATTCAACATTGTCCGATTTCAAAGAAATTTGGTTTCCAAGTAGATATTGATGTTGCGACTTCAAAACCGAAGTTAAAAATTGTTCGTTGACCGCCATTTTCAAAATGGCCGCCAAAAAAAGCAGGAAAATTCAACATTGTCTGATTTCAATGACATTTGGTTTCCAAATAGATCTTAATGTTGCGAGTTCAAAACTGGTGTTGAAAATTGTTCCTTGACCGTCATTTTCAAAATGGCCGCCAAAAACGGCGGGAAAATTCAACATTGTCCGATTTCAATGAAATTTGGTTTACAAATAGATCTTGATGTTGCGAGTTCAAAACTGGTGTTGAAAATTGTTCCTTGACCGCCATATTCAAAATGGCCGCCAAAAAGGAGGGAAAATTCCACATCGTCCAATTTCAATGAAATTTGGTTTCCAAGTAGATATTGATGTTGCAACTTCAAAAACGAAGTTGAAAATTGTTCATTGACCGCCATTTCCAAAATGGCCGCCAAAATAGGCGGGAAAATTCAACATTGTCTGATTTCAATGACATTTGGTTTCCAAAAAGATCTTGATGTTGTGAGTTCAAAACCGGTGTTGAAAATTGTTCCTTGACCCCCATTTTCAAAATGGCCGCCAAAAAAGGCGGGGAAAATTCAACATTGTCCGATTTCAATGAAATTTGGTTTCCAAGTAGATTATGATGTGGCAACTTCAAAACTGATGTTAAAAATTGTTCGTTGACCGCCATATTTAAAATGGCTACCAAAAAAGGCGGGAAAATTCAACATTGTCCGATTTCAAAGAAATTTGATTTCCAAATAGATATTGATGTTGCGACTTCAAAACCGATGTTGAAAAATGTTTGTTGACTGCCATTTACAAAATGAAGTCTTGACTTCAAAACTGGTGGCGAAAGTGGTCCTTAGCAAGAACGTTTTTTATCAAAAAATCCCAACAAAGAAAACAGTGTAAGATATTGGAGGTGTTCGACCTACGAAAGTTTGAGAAACTGAAGATCAACTGTATAACTTACATTGTTACCTTGATTGTGGAACTTACATTGTTACCTTGATTGTGGCAACTGAAAACCAGGTGAGCGATACAGGCTCCTGGGAGCCTCTGGTTTATTTTTAGTCCGATTTTGATGGAATTTTTATCAATGGATTCCTTATGAAAAATTAACACAGCGCTCAACTATCAGAATTTTGCTAACTTGTTTCGTTTCCGAGATATAAGGGGCCAAACAGGGCCAAAATTGCAAATTTTCAGATTACCTAGAATTTTTATTTGTCATCGGATTTCGATGGGATTTTTTTCTTTGGATTCTTCTTGATGTAAGCTTTTGGTAGTATGTCAACGGATTTGATGTAGCTCTTACCGTTTCCAAGCTATAAGGGGCCGAACGGGGCCAAAATTGCAAATTTGCAGTTTACTTAGAATTTTTATTTTTCATTGGATTTCGATGGGATTTTTTTCTTTGGATTCCTCTTGATGTAAGCTTTTGGTAGTAAGTCAACGGATTTGATGTAACTCTTACCGTTTCCGAGCTATAAGAGGCCGAACAGGACCAAAATTGCAAATTTGCAGTTTACCTAGAATTTTTATTTTTCATCGGATTTTGATGGGATTTTTTTTCTTTGGATTCCTCTTGATGTAAGCTTTCGGTAGTATGTCAACGGATTTGATGTAGCTCTGACCGTTTCTGAGCTATAAGGGTCAAAGGGGCCAAAATTACAATTTTTCTAAATATGTGAAATCATTATTTTTTATCAGATTTCATTTTGTTTTCGGTTGTTTGTGTCCAGCAAATTACTTGCTCAAGCTCCTTATTGTGTCCATCTCATAACTGTGTCAAGCTCTTTACTAAGTCCTCATTCATTTTGAAATGCACTTGTTTAAATTTCAGTGTTCGACATGCTGCGGTCGTATCATGCTGCGCTCGGCGTAGCCCTTTATTGTAGGAGTTATGCCCCTTTCCTCTTCGCTAGCCAAGGGTTACGATCCGCTCCTCTCCTCTTCACCCTCCGCGGTCGTATCATGCTGCGCTCGGCGTAGCCCTTTATTACATTCAAGTCCATTCCTCAATAACTATAAGTGGTAGGTCAATGATATTGGGTATATAGCTTGGTCTTGGGTAGTACATGTCAGTCTGGCAGGTGACTTTTGTCCTTGACCTGAATTTCACAGTCTAATGACCACGTTAAGTTTTTACATTCAAGTCCATTCCTCAATAACTTTAAGTGGTAGGTCAATGATATTGGATATGTAGCTTTGTCTTGGTTGGTACATGCCAGTCTGGCAGGTAACTTTTGTCCTTGACCTCAATTTCATGGTCTAACGACTACATTAAGTTTTTACATTCAAGTCCATTTCTCAATAACTAAGTGGTAGGTCAATGATATTAGGTATGTAACCTGGTCTTGGGTAGTACAATTGTCAGTCTGGCAGGTAACTTTTGTCCTTGACCTCAATTTCATGGTCTAGCAACTATGTTAAGATTTTAGGTCTGACTCCAACTGCTGACGGGCGAGACATCTATTTGGGTCCACACTTGTTACGATTTTCGTCTATTACTTCCAAAAATATAAAAGATAGATGTCAAGTGTAAACTGATTAAATGTTTGCCTTCTCAAGATCTATGTGCCCTGCAATTTTGAAAGAAATGCCAAAATCCATGTAGGAGTTATTGGCCTTTATTCATCAAAATTTTACAATTTTTACTATTTCTGTCTATTATTTCCAAAACTATAAAAGATAGAAGTCTAGTGTAAATTGATCAAATGTTTGCCTTATCAATATCTACCAGCCTTGCATTTTTGAAAGAAGTTCCGAGATCTTTGTTGGAGTTCTTTGCCTTTAACCACCAAAATTTTACAATTTTTACGATTTTCGTCTTTTATTTCCTAAACTATAAAAAATAGAGGTCGAGTGTAAATTGATAAAATGTTTGCCATGTCAAGATCTACATAGTCTGCAATTTCGACGCCAATCCAAAAAGTCATGTAGGAGTTATTGCCATTTGTACTCCAAAATTTTGCAATCAGTTAAATGGAACCTGGGTGCTCCTCTGTAAATATTTTGCCAAACAGGCTGATGGTGTCCAGGTGAGCGATACAGGCTCATGTGAGCTTCTGGCTTTTGGAAATAACCCCAAAACAGTCATGTGCAACTTGATTGTGGGAAAAATAAATGTTGCCAGATGGGGCATTGTCATTTGGACAGTTTCTTGTTTCTCTATGCTCATAGATAATTATTTGCTTTTTGTCATGTTGTTTTAATTTGTTTCACTAATTTTTACAAGAATTACAAAATGCATTTCCTTTTAAACACTGAACCTAAGACCAGCAAAGGATATCTACTTTGCAATTCTCTCAAAATTCTTGTTTAATTTGTTTTAGGGCAACGTCAATCCTTGTCACTTTATGGAGCCGCTTTGAAATGTGATATGAAAAATGGTGATGCAAAAGCCTGGATGGGAGTTTTGGTACAACAAATAGTGGAGTCCATGGGTAAAAGTGTGTGTGAAGTATTATGCATATCACCATCAAATCATTGCAATATTAACACCTTGATTGAAGCAATCAGTGGTGACTTGAATAATCATTTGGTTGAGATGGAGTACAATGCACACTTTGTACCGGGGACAGGATCAGAATCGTTAGCATCAAGTTTATCTTCTTTGAGCCTTAGATCTACTGATACCAGTTTTAAAGTTTCAGGATGTAAAGTATCAGGGACAGGATCAGAATCGTTAACATCAGATTTATCCACATCAAGTCATAGATCTACTGATCGTGATCCAAGTTTTAAAGTTTCAAGATGCAAAGTTGTTCCGGATTTATGTGTTGCTACTAGTGATTATCCTGGTTCATTTCCATTGGTGGTTGAATTAAAACCAGCAGGTCATGAGAATGAAGGATGTGTTCAGAACATACCACAAATGTATTCAAAGCTTTTCTTTCAAGATGCTGTATTTGGTTTGGTTGTAACATCCAGAAGCTATCATATGTCTGCTATGGTAAAGGATAATGGGCAGATTCATTATTTAGAGTCCCCAAGAATGATGTTTGTACATTTGGATCAAGGCTATGAAAAACTGAATATGCATAGCCTTTTAAATTTGTACACATTTATAACTTCTGTCTTAAAGTGGGCATTTAAAACAGGATGTAAACATGGGAAACAACAAGAAAAGGGGGATAAAAGTAATCCCAAGCCTAGCTATTAAGACCAATTATCCACAAGCATCAAAATAATTGGGACATGGTACATGTACTGTATATCACAGATTTACTGATTTTTATACGACTGCAAAAAAATTGTGGTCGTTTTATGGTATGATGTTGTCGTCGTCGTCGTTGTTGTTCCCTTTTAATGTTTCCATGATAACTTTAGTTCTAGTTATTCGATTGACTTCAAATTTGGCAGTTTTGTTCCTTGCCATAAGAGGATGGATGGGATTGATTTTGGGGGTTCCCCCTTTTTTCGATTTAAATAGAAATAAGGGGCCAAAAGGGGCCAAAAATGCTATTTCTTTGTTTGTTGCCACACTAACTTCAGTTTTAGTTATCCCATTGCTTTGTAATTTGGCAGTGATGTTCCTTACCAGTAAAGGATGGATAAGATTGATTTTTTGGGGGCCACCTTTTTTCGTTTAGAAATTAGGGGGCCCAAAAGGGGCAAAAAATTCATATATGTTATTTGTTCCAACAATAACTTTAATCAGAGCCTTATATTTGAATGTCTCTGCTTTAATACTAGTTAGCCAATTCCTATGAAAATTGTCAAGGGTGTTTCTTACCATGAAAGAACAGGCCTGATCAAATTTTGTGACCCCCCCCTTTTTTTTCACCCGTTACGTAATTAGGGGTCAAAAGGGACCGGAATCAAAATTTTTTATTTTTGGTCTGATTTCGAAAAAATGTTTTGCAAGTTAGTTCTTGTCAAGTAGCGAATCCAAAATTTAGATTAAATTTTTGCAACCCACACTTTTTCACCCTTTACATAATTAGGGGCCAAAATTGAATTTCTTTATTTTTGGTCCGATTTTGAAATTTTTTTGCTAGTTTGTTCTTGTCATGTAGTGAATCCAAAATTTAAGTTAAATTTTTGCGACCCCCCCCCTTTTTCACTTGTTACGTAATTATGGGATCAAAAGGGGCCGAAATCGATTTTTTTTTGTTTTTGGTCCGATTTCGAAATTTTTTTTGCAAGTTTGTTCTTGTCAAGTAGCGCATCCCTTGTTTAACCTACATGTATGATTATTTTAATATCAAATAGCGGAGCTATAGTTACATGAGTTAAGGCACATTTTTAAGTCAGGTTAGCGATTCAGGCTCCTGGGGGTCTCTTGTATATATGTAGTTCACAAACAAATGGATGCTGTACACACATATTACTATGTCTCTCAGTATTAAACAAGTTCTAGGTACCATTGACTCAGAGGTAAGAAAGTAATATAGTACCTAGAACTTGTTAAATACTGAGAGCCATGGTAATATGTGTGTACATCATCCATTTGTTTGTGAACTACATATATCAAGATACAAAGAAAAATTGTTTATTACCATGGCCCATATTCATAAAACAACTTAAGTTAAGAAATCCATTCGGAATACTAAATTATAGTAGTATTCGAGGAATAATCTTTCGTTCGGAAATAAATCTTAACTTGTTTTATGAATATGGAACCATGACTCTTAGTTTTTAATAAGATCTAGGTATATCATTGACTCGGAGGTAGGAAAGTGCGGATTTTTCCGAGAATGAATATTGAAAACAATTTTCTTGTTTCTCGATACATTTAGTTCACTTCACAAACAAATGAATGCTGTACACACATTACCATGTCTCTCAGTATTTAACAAGTTCTATGTACCATCGATTCAGAGGTAGGAAAGTGCGGATTTGTTCCAGAATGAATAATGAAAACA
>MJUU01015349.1:83801-95178 GCA_002080025.1 Modiolus philippinarum | reverse complement strand
AAAATCCAATACCCTTTTATATAATTCTTATAAAGAAAATACTTTACTTAAGAATAGTGTGTGCAATTTAATTAAAAAGATAATGAATGAAATTGGATTTGAACATGTATGGTTAAACCAGTTCACTTTCTCAAAAAAGAAACTGTTGCACTCTGTCAGTAAAGTTGTCGAACAAAAGTTTATAAAATATTGGGAACAGTTATTAAATAATAACACAGATCTCATGAACAGAGGTCATGGAAATAAACTCAGAACATATAACAAAATAAAGAATATGTTCTGTATGGAAAAATATTTATTTACTGATTTGGATAAACAATCCATTGTTTCATTTATAAAAATTAGGATAAGTAATAGTATTCTTGAAATTGAAAGAGGTAGGTTCAAAAACATACCCCCAGACCAAAGAATTTGTAAGTTGTGTAATCTTGGCGTAGAAGACGAGTATCACTTTATTATAAAATGTGCTTCTTTACAGCAGGAGAGACTAGAACTTTGTAACAACCTATCTTCAGTTATTCCTTCTTTTTCAAATTTATCCGACCAAGAAAAATTCAAATTTATTTTAACTAGTAATGATTTTGATATTTGTAAAATTAATATAGCAGGGGTTCATAAAATGTACAACTCGAACAAATATTTGAAAGAACATTTTACATAATAATTATTGAATGCTTTCTTATATGGTGTATGGGAGATAACTCGTACTTGGCTGTGATAGCACCATAAAACAATTAATGCGTTAATTTTGATGTCTTGTTTTTGTTTTGTAATTGATGATAGTTCAATGTTGGACTTTAATTTCAATAAAATTTACTTACTTACTTACTTACTTACTTACTTTACTCCATATCTTTTCGTTGTTTATTTCGTGTATCTTTTGTATACAAGGAATACAAGTTTATTGGCCAATTATGGGCCCACGAGGGGCAATGACAGCACAAATAATGATTCTGACATAAATGGGCATAATACTAAAAAAGAAAAACAATTTATATATCATACATTTGATATATATTATTAATATACAGACTCATCGATATGCATGCACTTTATTCGGGTATATTGAAGGATACAAAATAACAGTTATGAGTTCAATTATCATGGAGAGGTTTGATCAATGAATAAACAAACTGAAAAACTTTTATTTTCGCTTTCTTTTTTATTCCACTCTTTTCCGCCTCTCACGCTTTCGGAGTAAAACGGGTATCAGTTTTGACAACTTGGGCATTATTTTCTTTTTTGAAAGTATCACCTTATTAATAAAAACAAAAAAACCTTAATTTTTGTGTTGCTCGCAGGTGCAGACTTGTTATATACGGATCACTATCCGTCACCATTAGCCAAAATTACGGCATTATTGGCCTCATCGAACAACTGCTTGTTTTTCGGGAATTTTCTGCTTATTTTTCGTGAATTTTCAGTCCCGTTAGATTTTTCCTGTATAAGAAAGAGGTCTATATAAAAATACTCATGGTAGTGATTAGCTGTATTAAAAAAAGCTGAAAGCTATGATTTATTTGCAGTGTTACAAGGAATAAAAGGCAGATACAAATATCTATATTTACTTATACGTCAAGCAGGTAAATGTCCGAATAAGCAAATATTTATAGTTAAATAAATAAATAAATAAATAAATAAATAAATAAATAAATAAATAAATAAATAAAGATAAATCAATTTTAAACTTTACAGTACATCAAACAAAAAATCCCCTCTTCTTTTATCCAAATTTGAATAATTTCTAACCTATAGTATAGAATAGAATAGAATATGCTTTATTAACCAATCAAGGGTCCATTAAGGACATGATGACAAAACATAAGATAACAAAAATAATTATTACAGAGACTAATACACATATATAAATATATATATTTTACACTATGACTGGGAGGTTTTTAACGTCCTTGACTACCTTTGTAGGTCTCGCACGGACGAACTATCAAAATAAAGTGTATTCATAATATTAATAAAATAAAGTGATCAGAGGGCACCAGCACTATGGACATTTGAAATATAGAGTACAAATTTTGCTATAGATTAGATGTTTGACCATAGCAGAGCCAAGTAGTACGCGAGCTATAAAGAGGAAAAAGTGGAATGCACCAGAGACGGCCATACATTTATTTCCACAGTTACTACTTTTATTATACTGTTGACGCATTATTTTTTTACAAATAATGCAGATGTAATCATGTTGAATTTTCTAACTTATCCCACATTTTTTACCCCTTTTCCCAATTCAAACATTTCTTTTTGTATTCCAACAATCCAAAGGTTGCAATTTGTTATTCCATTTCCTTTTTTTAAATTTCCGGTATTTCTCAATAAAAAATTCGACCTCTTACTGCAATTTCCCATAAAAGTGTCAGCCCCCCCCCGACCTCACCCCCATCCCACCGAAGGATAATTCTTTAGTTCTGTAGATGGCTATTTCGACATCTTATGTCTCTCTCGTGCAGAAAAAAAAATCGACATCTCATGTCTCTCTCGTGCAGAAAAAGAAACAAAACATTTTGACATCTTATGTAAAAAAGTCTCTCCCGTGCAGAAAAACACCTAACAAACTCAAGGACACCCAAAATCGAAATGCGAGAGAGCTACCAGAAAACCGAAACCCAAAGGTTTCAGACAAGTAAAAATTGAGAGCTTTGCTTGGGGAGATAAACCGAGGGATCCTGTCGTCGAAAAAGGGGTTCCAATACAATATTACCTGTGACGTATATTTGTTCAATCTGATAAAATTTACTATGAGAGAAACTAATAACACAAAAGACATACAATTTAGTTTGTCAGAAAATCCCTTTAAGACTACACCCATAAATTTCAGTACTGAATTTTCAGTTAATTGATGCCCTGTATCGACACAGAGTTGAAGGTTCCATCCCATTTATATTTCATTTTTTTTTATTTATAAAATTTTTTCTTTGTTTTTTGTTTTTGTTTTGTTTTGTTTTTGTTTTGCGTTTGTTTTCCATAAATAAGAACTTACCTTGGTGAATGACCAGAGATATGAAAACTACACAACTTCAGTGGTGGCTGCATTTTAAAGTGACAGTCCTACCATTCGCATAGCAAAATAAAAATAAATAAATTATATTGATTGCACGACTTCTGGTACTATAGAGTACGAGACATCACATATTCCGTCCTTTGCTCTCGTTATTTGAACCATTTCGCATCATACTTTGAAATATACCTCAATGTATATAAAATTACATGCATTATATAACTTTTTCAGTACTTCTCAATTTTACCACACCTTGTGATATTTACTTTCCAATAGTGAACTTCCCATACTCTAGTAGTAATATGTCCACATTTCAAGTAAATAAAATGACCAGTTTATGGCTTATTCGCTACTTATGTATTGCAGATATATTTTTTTAGCAAAAAGAAATTTCTGTCTCTTAACTAATACCAGCATCAAATTAAAACACTTAACTTTTTTCACCTGAAAGATCACTTTGCTCATTCTGTCACACAAATGAAAACGTATATATTTAAGTAGATACAGAAATTGTTGGAACGACAAACACCCTCTTTGATGGATTTGTTAGGATGAGTTTGAAAGTAGACAAAGTGATTTTAGTAAATAAATAATTTAATCTTGGTGCCAGTGAAAATAAATATTTCGATCCTACTTGTCATGAAAATAAATAATTTAAATTTTGATTTGAAAAATAATTTTTTTGCTGCAAATGCAAATAAATAATTGGATGTGACATTTGGTGAAATTAAATAATTTATTCGAGATTTTCATGAAAATAAATATTTTTTCTATGCAAAATCGTCCAAGTCCTCCTCTGAAAATCAAATGGTTGTCCCCTAACCCTTCCTGAAAGTGTCTTCTATCACGCCTATGTCATTAATAACTGTTGGTGGTATTTGGATTTTTATGCGCTTTTGAGCTCGTTGCCAGGGGTACAATTTGTAAATAACAAGCTGAGAAATCCTTGACGAAAAATTTCAATATATAGCTATAATAGGAAAAAAAATCAAACTTATTGTCAAACAGAAAGTAAATGAGTTACGGACTTGAAATGGGGAGTCACAATACAACTCATCATACTTAAGCTTCACACCAAATATCAAATCATTACTACATACACAAGCTGAGAAATCCTTTACGAAAGATGTTCCGGACGGACGGACGGACAGACGGACAGGCAGACGGACAAGGGTAAAACAGTATACCCCCCTCTCCTACGGAGCGGGGGTATAATAAAGGAGAAAACTTATCATACTGATGCCTGAGTCTGAGTCGTAGGTGAGGTGACTCATGATTTACTCATACTGCTTGGGTTGATTACATTTATGTTTATACAACTCAAGAGTTTCTCACTGTCACTATCGGCCAAGTGCGAATCGATGAGATAATTATTATAGGAAAAAGAAGGGAAATGGGGAATGTGTCAAAGGGACAACGGCCCAAAGGGCAGTAATAACAACTCAAACTCATAGTCTAAACAATAGATGCGATCTCGATAAAGAAATTATTATAGTAATAAAATCAATAGTGTTTATAACAGTAATAATGATTTTTCAACAATCGCATATATTGCTTGACTATAATACTGATCTCGTCGATTTCGTGACTGTGCTCTCGAGCTAATTTTACTAAACTGCTGCTTGTGTTGGGTAAGTGGTAGCCTTTTGCTATTTCTGATCCTACTTTTAGATAGCTTGCATCACCCCCACTTGCCCAGCTGTCATTGATTTATCCTTTACGCGGAGCCGTTGCTGTCCTCAGTCAATGTTTGGTCACATGAATCCAGTTCTCTATCAAAAAGGCAATGCCTCTTATCTACAGAATACTTCAAAGCCTCTCTAGTATCCTTTTTTCAAACCGTTGTACCGTCTTCTTGCAGTCTTTATCCAAAATACACTTTCCAGCTAAGCAACCCTCACCATTTCTCTGTATTGCAAGAACGAGGAAATAATAATAAATGGGGCTTGAAATACAGTTTCACTTCTGAACTGGGACTGATATATTTAACTTTAGTCCCAGCTTTTTAGGGTATGTTTGCCTACCGAAACAATTTATCTTAGAAATATTCGTGACTAATCGTTAATGCTTATCCTATATAATTCGACCTTGAAAACAGTCATCGTGACTTGACTTTGAAATTAAAGTCAAAGTCAAAAGCCATATGGCAGTCAGTCATGTACTACTCGAGAGCAACCTACATGCCAAATATCATTGCCCTACGAGTTACAACTATTAAGAAACTGATCTTGCCACGTTCACTACTCCATGAAATTGACGTCCAGGTCAAAAGCCATATGGTTGACAGCCATGTACTACTCAAGAGCAAGCTATACACAAATTTCATTGGTTTTGGGAAAAATCTGAAAAATTTCACATGGTCAGTAGACCGTGAATTGAGGTCAGAATGCCAAATATTCTGAAGTAAAGTATAGTTATTGAAAAAGAGACTCTCAAGAGCCTTTATCGCTCACCTAGGCCATGGCCGACATAGAAAGTCAAAATAATCCCAATGTTGAAAGGTCTCATTTTTAAGTTTGTTAGTAGCCATTGATGTTATATGATTCAAAATTAAACTAAGTTCCCACTGCCAGCTATTTTGGATGGGTTGCAGATTTTCTGTCATTTTTCATGAAGGAGACCATCTACGGACCATGGTGCAAAAGTTTGTTTCCATATGGTCTTCCAGCTTCAGAAGAGATGTTTGAATGTTTTCCCATAGAGTCCAATGCAAAACTAAGTTCTCTGTCGGCGGCCATCTTGGATTAAGTGCTGACTTACCCGACATATTTTTAATTGGGCGACCAAAAGATTACTGTTACCAAGTTTGGTTCCAAAATGCTTTGTGGCTTTAGAGAAGATCTTTGCATGGTTTCCCAAAGTGTCCATTGTTAAACTATATTTCCAGCTGGCAGCCATCTTGAATGCCATGCAGACTTGCAGGACATTTGGCAAGGGGGACCAACTAAGGAAATTTTTTTGTGACCAAGTATGGTTGGAATTGGTAAAGTACTTACAGAGAAGGAGATTTATATGTCCAATGTTTGATTAAGTTCCCCATTAGCTGCCATCATGGATGAGGTGCTGACTTGTTTCACGCAATTTGTAAAGGGGATAACCAAACGATTATTGTGACCAAGTTTGGATATCACTTTGCTTTGTGGCTTCAGATGAGAAGATCTTAATCTTTTCCATAGGTTCAAATGTAAAACTATGTTCCCCCTAGCAGCAATCTTGGATACTATGCAGACATGTTGCACATGTTCTTCAAAGTGGACCAATTTAGGACCATATAGGCAATATATTTTCAGAGGAGATATTTAACAATGGTCCAATTCTAGACTAAATTTGATTGCTGAGTGCCATCATTGATGAGAAGAGTTGACTTGCCCAATATATTTTTAAAGGGCACCACCCAAGGACAATTGTGACCAAGTTTGGTGCCAACTGGCACAGTGGTTTCAGGGGAGAAGAAGTTTAAGACAGACCAGACTGATGACGACAGATGGATATACAGAAGGGGACAGACACCAAGTGGTAACAAAAGCTCAGGGCAAATTAGATACATACTTCAAATTTAAATGCTCTTTTCAGTTTGAAAGTTACCTAAACATTAAGAATCAAAATAAATGTCATATGTTAACCAAATTTAGAATTAGCAATCATTCTTTAAGAATTGAAAAGGGTAGATATGATACAAGGGTCAATAGTGCAGGTAAACTAGGGCCACTGCCCCGATGTGAAAGGATCTGTCAGTATTGTTCAATGAACCAGATAGAAAATGAAGAACATTTTTATTGCATTGTCCATTGTATGAAAACAGAAGGAATATATTTTTATCAAAATTAACAAATCTTTTCCCAAATCTGAAAAGACTTCACTCCACTAATTTATTTGTTTGGATAATGTCAAACGAAGATCCAATAGTTTTACTGGACTTATGTGAATTTTTAGAACAAAATTTTGTAGACAGAAAGATAATTGGTAATTAATGCTGTGCTAGAACTTTTATTTATACATTTTTTATGAATTACTGTATTTTATATTATATAAGCATTATGTGTGGAATATAATATCTTCCTTTGTTATACATATCTAGCTCTCTCTGGTTTGTTGAACCTTAATTGAAACTATCAATAATTTATAACAGTTGAAAAATTAGAGTTATCCCTCTTCTTATATATTATTTATGGATTATATGTTCTATTGTGCTGTACCTAATTAATATAATTAGCGAGAAAGGTGAGTGTGTATGTATGGGTGGACGAATGCGTGTGTGAAAGTATACATGATTTTGTTATGCCTGAAAGGGCCCTGTGATTAGGCCAATAAAGAATTTGATTTGATTTGATTTCAACCCCCCTATAGTCAGCCGAGCTAAAAACTAACCAGAAAAAAAAAAACTTAACAAGGTCACTAGAACATAAAGTTGAGGTCAAGGTCAAAAGCCAATAGGAAGCATGTCATCCAACCAATATACGAAATATTATTGACCTAACACCTGTATTTATTGAGAAACAGTACTAATCACAACAAGAGCTTGAGCCCAATAGCAGCCTGATATACCCCCGCTCATTGAACCCTGAATCAATGTGGCAAGTGCAAATTTAATTGTATAGGGACACAATACAGGTAAGGACACAATACAAGTATAAGCACAATGATATAATGAATAACAATGATGTCTTGGCAAACAGGAAATGCTTATGACTTAACCTTGAAATCAGAATACACGATAGATTGGACCATAAGGAAGCTCTGTGCAAAACAACAATTTAATCCCACTTGCAGTTTCAGAAAAAAATGTGACGAAAAATTCCATATATTGTACAACAATGAAAAACAATGACATCTCGGCAAACAGGAAGTGCTTATGGCGTAACCTTGAAATCAGCATATACGATAGATTGGACCATAAGGAAGCTCTGTGCAACAGAACAACTGAATCCCACTTCCAGTTTCAGAAAAAATTGTGACGAAAAATTCCATATATTGTACAACAATGAAAAACTGATGTCTCGACAAACAGGAAGTGCTTACCGCGTAACTTTGAAATCCAATTACACGATAGATTGGTCCATAAGGAAGCTCTGTGCATAACAACAATTGAATCCCTCTTACAGTTTCAGAAAAAAATTGTGACGAAAAATTCCATATGCTGTACAACAATAAAAAAACCAATGAAATCTAGGCAAACAGGAAGTACTTATGCAGTAACCTTGAAAAAATCTGTATATACACATCGGACCATCATGAGAAAGCTTTTGCCAAAATATGATTTCATTCTGTAAAGTAGTTGCTGAGAAAAGTGTGGTTACGGACAGACGAACGAACGAACGAACGGAGGTAAACCAGTATACCCCCACTACTATGTAGCGGGGGTATAAAAACTTAACCTGGGCACAGGACCCTAAAAATATAGATCAAGATCACATAATTGTGTGTAGACTAGATAGGGTGTGATGTATGCTTCCTATAGACCAAAAGTTCTGTTCCTATATCAATAGATATAGGAACAAGATGTGTTTTGTGAAACACTTATGCCCCCGGGTAGAAGTAAAGAAGAAACTTTGAACAATAAATGTCCTTCTGACAAAATAATTTGTAGAAATAAATTCTGGTATCAACAGAAAAGTTTAATCACATTAAATGATGACTGCAATTGGATGCAAACACAGAAGTCACCCAAGTGAACCGTTCCCATCTTCATCCAAGCAGTATTAAGAAAAAAATTTTCAAACACCCCCCCTCCTTTTGGAACATTTATAGCTAACTCATGGTTTTCTGTCTATCAGTATTATCAGCACTTTGATTACACCAGGGATCATCAATACTGGTTCCCCAAAAGTGGAGGAATAGAGAAAGAAGAAATGAAATAATAGATATTTTTAGTAACATCTCTCATCGAGATATATAATATGTATATAGTACCTGTAAAAACGAAAGTGCATAAATGAAGAAAATATGCTGAATGATTTAAAAAATCTTTTTTACAAAAAAAATTCTATAGATATCAAGTAACATTTCATCATAAATGAGTTTAATTTCTATATATATAAATATAAAATAAAAAAAAATATAATTTCATTTTTTTTGGGTGAAATTTTACTGGACAGTCACATGCCAAGGTCAAGGTCACAAGTCAAATATTCTGGTTCCAACTGAAAGGTCTCTCCACAAGGAATACACATGCAAACTATGAAAGAACTATTACTTGCCATTCAAAAGATATGTTCAATGTTAAAGTTTTTATGCTGTTGTTCACAGCCCAAGGTCAAGGTCACAAGGTCAACTATTCTGGTACCAATTAAAAGGTCAAGGAATGCACATGCAAAATATGAAAGCCATATCACTTACCATTCAAAAGATATACCCAATGTTAAAGTTTATTATTTTTTTCAAAAAGTCCATCACATGTCAAGGTCAAGGTCATGAGGTCCAAAATTTTGGTATCGTTTGGAAGGTCTTGCCACAAGGAATACACATGCAAAATATGAAAGCCCTATTACTTACCATTCAAAAGATATGCTCAACGTTAAAGTTTTTATGCTGTTGTTCACAGCCCAAGGTCAAGGTCACAAGGGCAACTATTCTGGTACCAATTAAAAGGTCTTGCCACAAGAAATGCTCATGCAAAATATGAGAGCCCTATCATTTACCATTCAAAAGATATACCCAATGTTAAAGTTTTTTGTGGACAAACAGACAGACAGACAGACCAAAAACTATATGCCCCCTGAAACTTCGTTTCACAGGGGCATAAAAAGATGTCTCAAGTTTATACAGCAGTTGCCTCTGTCATGCTTTCATCATACTTTGTACACCTGTTGTTGTGGTTGATATAATAATGCTTTTTACAGTGGAATATAAATTGTTCTAGTTGAAAATTAGAAGTGCAGACTTTATGCTTCCATGATAAGCTTGCATCCAGGATTGTCTCGGTCTTCTGATAGCCTTGACAGATTTTGTTGTGGGCTAATCATAAGTGAATTATTGATTACATCTACAAGAGACCAATCTCCACAGTGAATGGGATTTCATTAGATTGTAATCTGGGAGACTCGAGAAAATTAAAATGCTGTTCTATAAGGAATCCTTTTCACTGGTGTCACTCCATACTAATGAACAAACCCAGTCATTGTTCATTTCATATTTCTAATGTTTTTAAAATTTCTTCCACCTATTTCAAAAACAGCTTCATCAATTTTCTTTTCAGATATCAACCTGATTATTTAAATCTTCAGCTGCTCAAGTGTAACAATTTAATTTTACTATACATACTAATGGATAAATCTCGGGTAAACAAAATGGTTACACTTAGCAGCTGTAGATTTAAATAACCTGAAAAGAAAATGGATGAAGTTGTTTTTGGAATGAATAGAATCAATTATTTAAAACTATAAAACTGAACAATGATCAAAGTCATTGTAGATCAATCGTAATGGCATCAGAGGCATTTAAAATAATGACATAGTCAACAGTGGTCTTGATAATTGCATTCCTTGTAATAAGTCCCCTACCCCCATCTAACCTTAATTTTGTTTGAAATCCTCAAGCACACACTCAAAATACCAATATAAACAGTATTGATTGATTGATTAGTTAGAGTTTCAATGTCCAATGAGCAATATTTCAGCTATATCAGGATGAGAACAAGTTAATCAATTATAAATAAACTGCTGCGCCAAGAGCGCATGATACGCCCGTCCACTGTCAACTTGAATTTTATGGCATTGTTGGACCACAACAAAATTTTGATACTCATATACCAAATATCAAATCAATATGTCAAGCGGTTACAGAAAAACATAGGTAATCAATGATTACAAAGTTTGCCTCGTTATGGCACGTTGTCGCAGCAACCAAATTTTGCCTGGATGCTGACATACTATCAAAATTGCATGCATATGCAAGGTTACCTGAACCAACAATGTACAGTTACTGACCTATGAACTCCGATGTATACATAAATGTAAGTCATTCATGTGTAAAATGTAGGTTTAAGTGACCTAATTTTGTCTGAATGCTGAGCTACCATGTACAGTACCCGAGATCTGATCCCAAACATAAACTTTAATGTTAGTCAGTCATGCAGAAAATGTAGGTCAAAGTGACCCAATTTTGCCTGGATGCTGACCTACCATCAGAGATGCATGCACATGCAAGGTTAGATGATCCTACCATGTATAGTGACTGAGATCTGAACTCAGACATAAACTTGAATGTAAGTCACACAAGTCGAAAATATAGGTCAAAGTGATCTAATTTTGCCGGGATGCTGACCTACCATCAGAGATGCATGTACATGCAAGGTTAGATGATCCTACCATGTACAGTGACTGAGATCTGAACTCTGACGTAAACTTGAATGTAAGTCACTCAAGC
>MJUU01015349.1:72665-83759 GCA_002080025.1 Modiolus philippinarum | reverse complement strand
GAAAATATAGGTCAAAGTGACCTAATTTTGCCTGGATGCTGACCTACCATCAGAGATGCATGCACATGCAAGGTTAGATGATCCTACCATGTACAGTGACTGAGATCTGAACTCGGACGTAAACTTGAATGTAGGTCACTCAAGCGGAAAATAAAGGTCTAAGTAACCTAATTTTGCCTGGATGCTGACCTACCATCGCAGATGCATGCACATGCAAGGTTAGATGATCCTTCCATGTACAGTGACTGAGATCTGAACTCGGACGTAAACTTGAATGTAAGTCACTCAAGCGGAAAATATAGGTCAAAGTGACCTAATTTTGCCTGGATGCTGACCTACCATCAGAGATGCGTGCATATGCACAGTTAGATTATTGTACTATGTATAGTAACTGAGATATGAACTAAAAAGTAAAATTGAATGCAAGCCACTCAAGCGGAAAATATAGGTCAGAGAGACCCAATTTTCTTGGAGGCTGTGAGTTAACCCAAGATGCACCTGCATGCAAAGTTTGATGACCCTACACTGCATAGTTACTAAGATATATACCCAAATGCGGACGCGGACGCAGATGAAGACGTGGACGCGGACGAGGACGCCGGGGGTACTCCAATAGTCCCCCTCAACTTTGTTGAGGCGAACTAAAAACTCGAGAAACCTATATTTTTCAAAATTTCACTAAGTCCAAGGGTCATAACTCTGTACAAAATCAACCGACTGGAACCAAAATTGAACTTGATCTGTATCTCACCTAGATATAGTCATATACCAAATATGAAATCAATATGTCAAGCGGTTACTAAAAAAAAACTCCGGAAACCTATATTTTTCAAAATTTCACTAAGTCCAAGGGCCATAACTCTGTACAAAATCAAATTTGAACTTGATCTGTATTTCACCTAGATATAGTCATATACCAAATATGAAATCAATATGTTAAGGGGTTACAGAAAAAGCTCCGGAAACCAAAAAGTTAACGGACAGACGGAGGGTATACCATAATACGTCCGTCTTTCGACGGGCGTATAAAAACTGTAAGTAAAAGAAAGAAATCGAGATGGAAGGGACAACCGGGGCAACGACTTTTTGATTGCCACTGGAAAAGGGGAGAAATGGGTGCGTGCAGGAAATTTAGCCTTCCATACGAAACCCAATGTGTCTGCTCTCTTTAGAGAAATATAGAAGGGGTCTTTATACTGCATGGAGCGTGGCATTTCTCCACACAGTTTGGGTACAATGGTTTGCAGTCAGGCTTTCCGTATTATGACCTGACTACCCTGCCAAGACAGGGCATTCCCCTATCCACCACCTGGGGACGCGCCCGGGATCTCTGTAGCTGGAGCTCCTGAAAACTGATTCAGGTGCCGGGCCAATATAAGCAGCAAAATCTATACTAATTTCATACGTTTTCTGTCATTAATTTGTCTGTTATCAATTGCCCATGCATATTCATTTTAGTGCAACCAAGTTACGGGTTGTAAAAAATGTTTGTTTGAATTTCTGTACAAAATACTTATCAATGGCACATTCTTATTCTTTTTCTTCTGTGTGTCAAAGATTTTAGCAATGATTGCTTTTGTTTCAAGATTTTCGTTATAAAAGCTTCATTTTGAACATGGTTTGTGATGTACTTAATAAGTGCCCCCTAGTGCCCTGGGCACTTAATATGAGAAACAACAAATACTGCTATTAATATCTAATTGATTCTCTTTCCAAGACTCATCATAATTTTAGCTTAACTTTGTTTTATAAGGTTTGATCATATATGTGTTTGCAATTGTTTATTTTCATGTATTTTAATGCTATGGCCCAAAGAGGCTATCTGTCTGCTTCAATAAAGTTATTTATATACAAATTAATAAATGACAAAATTAAATTGGTTCATTTTTTAATAAAAATATGAACAATTAATGAGCATGCATGCTTCACATAAAATGAACATGTCCTTAAATTAGATCACTTGAATTGAAATTCAGTTTAATAAGTTGAAAGTGACAATATATTTTAAGTATTAAACAACCCAAAGGTCAACTTTATTACAAATCATCTTTAAAATGTTATCCAATCATAAACTTTGTAACAAGAGATCTCTGAAAAGTCATCCGATGGTAAATCTTTTAAGCAACACCCAATAGCCAACTTCAATTTAAGTGACCTCTTTAATGGAATGCAAAACAAAATCAACAGACTTTCTCTCAATGCACTTTATAATTTTTTATCCTAAACCCCAGTCACACCCTATATTATTCTGTATATGCTAAAGGCAGCTACACACTCAAAATACCCTTCCATAAATGTGCAATATTATCCGTAATACACTACAGGAATACTAAAAACTCAGGCACCCTCCTATTACAGTGCAAAAAATACATTGCTCAAGTGATATTAATCTATGTAGTGCAAGTTAGAATTTACATATGCAGAAATGATAACTATTCTATTGATTTTTGGCCTCTGAATTGTTAATTTGAAGCAATATTGTAAAGATATGACTAGAATTTAAGTACTTATACAAAATATTATATTAGCATACAGATAATGTTTTTTTTTTCAATTCTGTAGTATCATGCTCAAAATGAAATATCCACATTTTGTTAATTATCATTGAAGACCATAACAAAATCAGATGCAGTCCTAGCCATATAAAATTCATTATAGTCTGAAAAGGATCCAAGAATATATCTGGTCTATTGATTTGACAGAATAACTAAACCTACTATCCTAATACAGAACCAAAATATCTTGATCAACTACAAGTAATTTAAAATAGAATTTGTACAAATTTTTATGTATGTACAATAAAAAAATCAACAATTATATCATAGCACATGAAACAAGAGATCCCGGCTCTTAAAGCTGGGATCTACAAGAAATTGATTTTTCTACATCTATAAATAGTAATGGTACAAACATGGGACCATTTGTTCACATTTTTTATAATTTGTGAAATTTTTAAGGGAACTCAAGAGCTACACACACTTCTTATTCAAACTAAAACTTGCAGAGAGTTATATGGTTAGTAACATACATACCAAGCTTCAAGATATTTCACGGTATGCAATTCTGTTCACAAATCAGCAGTCCAAACCCAAAATTTTAGAAAATATTTTAAGTTTGTAGCATAACTCAAGAACCACTTGGAGCACTGCACCCAAATTGGACTTGGCCTCTAGTTTTGTGTTGAATACTTTAACTACGAAGCTTAAAGAAAGCGTCACATGTTATTTTTTCACACAAGTCAAAGGTAAGGTCAATTATGGATGTGTCTCCACCCCTGTACCCATCTCATGATGTCTGAAACTTCAGGGAACAGAGGATTAACAGACAGACAGACAAATTAAGAAATAATTCATGGCATGTATATGGTTAATGGAAATTTAACAATGGGCTGGGGCTCTATATTCGAATTTAACCCCGAGTGTTAGCGAAAGGTTAAATTTATGAATATTAAGGCCCAGCCCATGGTTAAATGACAATAACCATATACCTACCATGAATTATTTCGATTCTAATATGACAGAAAACAGAATTTTTCATTCTGAAGCAACCTTAGAGAAGGCAGATTTCCCGTTTCCATTGCTGTCTGTGTCTATGACGTCACACTACACAATCTGACGTTTTCAAACAGATGCAAGTTCAAAATCAAAATCCAAAGCAAAACAATACGCATTAAAGAGTCTGAATGGCATGATTAAGTTGTAAAATATGCTTAGCATTTATTTCCTTCATAAACTAAGACAATCAGAAACACTGTTGTTTTGCCTCCCTTTTACTCTTATTTTGATACCATTTGCGCATGTGCCAAATATATGGTTATCGAGTATTATACTGGTTGACGATTAACTAGAGCCATGTTAGAATGAAGAATAGACACACGGATGATGGTATAATTAACAATTAGAACGGTAGGGTATAAGTATCATTACTTAATAGAATATAATCTATCTTGTCCTGGGTCTATTTTCAGTTTGGCTTGTTGTATAGATGTGTTCATTTTTATTTCATATTGTAATATTTTGCCATTGAAAAAGAGCCCATCTTAATATTTACTCAATTTTCAAGATTTTAACAACTTTACCCAATTTCATAACCCTATTTGGTGGCTTATTTTTACGTTTTATTTATTGTCAAAGAACATTGAAATATTGATATTTTTCTTCCATATATTCAATTTCTCAAGGACAAATTTACAAGGTTCAAAGTTAAAATGTTTCATGACACCACAAAGTTCACAAATACAGCTAATTAAAATCAGAATAGTTCAAAGTCTATACCCAGTTTTGTTCCTGATTGGTCTGACCCTATAAAAAGGGAAAATAAAGGAAATATCAAGGGAAAAACACAAAAATTTGGATCATCAGAATTCTAATATGGAAACAACAGGCAGACACAGGACTGAAGGTAATTACATAACCTCCACATCACCCATGATGATATAAATATCCCCCAAAAGTATTCATTTAAACTCCATGTAAGAGGTAGAAATATAATATCTTAGAATCAAAACTAATTAATGGGAGCTTTACAATGGGTTGCCTATAAGGAATGGTCCATTAAAACATATATGGCACCCATGGAAGCATTCCAACCCTTACAAGCAACTATGGAATTTTTTAAGCATATTAATTTCCAAAAGGACCTTTTCTCAACCAAAAGTGATCTCGAAGCGTCTTCCCTAGTGCCAAAAATGTTTTAATGGAACATAAGGTAAACTACAAAATGGATACCACTATTCAAGAGAAATTCAAATATCAAATCTACGGCTACAGGCAGTCAATAAACTTGTATTTATGTTCTCTGATTACAGGCGTCTCTTAACAAAACCCAACATATTCAAATTTGTACTTGTATATTCAGGTCAGCATGAATTAATTCTAAGGGCTATTCCATTCAAATGGATGTGGGTAGGTAGGAAGGGACTTTCAAAGTACCCCCACAACCAACAAACTGTTTTTAGATAATTTTACATAAAACAAATAGGAATATGCTAAGAATGACCTACTACCCATGTCCGATCATTAAACTCCCCCTCCCCCCCTTAAATGGAATAGCCCTCAAGTATTAATGCTGTTACTTGAATGATGATAATGTTGATATATCTTGTTAAAATAATATGTAGCTACATGACATATGCAAACATTTTAAAAACAATGGATTGTTAATTTTACCTCTTATTTATACAGGGATGAGATTCAAACATTTGATGACCCGCGGATATAACTGGAAATCAGCCTGGCGGAAGTATACAATTACATATAAAAACGGAATCGGTCAGGATCGGACCCGCGGAAATCCGCGATTCCGCGGAAGTATCACATCCCTGTTTATATATAGCACCTAAAAAAATAAAGTTAGTAACTTGTAAGGGGGACATTTTTAAACTGAATTTCCACTTTTAGCTTATTTTCAGATAATGTGGTACTCAAGATGTTAGTTATGGGGATGAAGGGATCCCTGTGATGGTGCATGAACATTGATAGGAACCAGAGGCTCCCAGGAGCCTGTATCGCTCACCTGGTTTTCATTTGCCACAATCAAGCTAACATTGTAAGTTATACAGTTGAACTTCAGTCTCTCCAACTTTGGAAGCTCAAACTCAACCAATTTTGGAACTGTATTTAAAGTCTGATCATGTTTTACTATATGTCTTTGTTGGACTTTTTTGACAAAAAACATTCTTGCTAAGGATTACTTTTGTCACCAGTTTTGAAGTCGAGACATCATTATGTAAATGGCAGTCAACGACAATTTTTTACACCATAAAGTCGCAACATCAATATCTATTTGGAAAAAAAATTTTATTGAAGTCGGACAATGTTGAATTTTCCCACCTTATTTGGCGGCCATTTTGAAAAAAGGGCAATAACTCCTACAAGGGGTTTTTGATTTTCTTCAAAATTTCAGGGTGGATAGATCTTGATATGCTGGGCAATAACTCCTACAAGGGGTTTTTGATTTTCTTCAAAATTTCAGGATGGATAGATCTTGATATGCTGAACATTTGTTCAATTTAAAGTCACAGTGTTTAAAGTTGACCTCTATCTGTTATGGTTTTTTTGATAAAAAATAAAAATATTAAAATTTTACGGAAAAAGGGCAATAACTCCCAGACGGATTTTCAGATTTTCTTTAAAATTGCAGGGCAGGTATATCTTGCCATGCTGATCATTTTTACCTGTCAGATTTTTTATATCTGTAACGGTTTTCCAGTTATTTGCAAAATACAGCAATTTACCCCTATGCTCTATTTTTAGTAACAGCAGGCATGTTGCTTGATCCTCAGACTTATCGAACACAATTTTGAAACTGCATACCCTAGTGATGATTCAGGCCAAGTTTGGTTACAATTCGCCCAGCCGTTTCAGAGGAGATTTTTGAAATTGTTGACAGATGGATGGACAGATGGACGACGGACGCAAAGTGATAGCAAAAGCTCACTTGGCCTTTTAGGCCAGGTGAGCTAAAAATGGAAAAAAATTGAAGGCTCATGGGTGTTTGAGTACCTATATCAGACTTCTCACTGCAAAACTATGTATATCTAACAGAATATATTACCATTATGAAACCTCCTAAATGTCCATTTGATTCATTAATTGAATATTGTTTTAACGTCTACTAAGCAATATTTCTGCTATATCGAGACGAGTTCAAAATCACTTTGGGGTAGGGAAAGGACAATAAGAATGAAATTCTGGCTGCCACTGGAAAAGTAGGGTGAAAATGTCAATTTAATCTGAAAAATACTCACCACACTTTTGTTTTTTTTTTTTTTTACAGAAAGCTAAATTTTTCATTGGTGGTATAGCTCTATGTGAAAGACTATATTTGGACCAAGTTGCATCAAAATCAAACTAACCATACAGGAGTTGCAAAGAAGAAGGTCACAAACACAGAGAAAAAAAACAAATATATCCTTAATTCAAATCAGCTCCCGTTTAATTTCAATTATCTCTCCTTCATTACATCATACGATAATAATCTTCTATCATGTACATTGAGGAACTGTGTACTACCATTTGGAAATTTACCAATGCAATTTAGAACACCATATAAGAGGACCTGTACCTTCACGATATACAGATGACAAAAAGATAGACAGTTTAATGAACAGTTTGCTCTTAACCAGTTTGTGTGGATATATGGTATAAAACTTTACAATTTACATATATCTTTTCATTATTTCTCTAATGATATGTGAAGTTTAAACTGGTTTTGACCCGTTGGATAAATTTTCATATTCAACGTATGTTGAATAAAGCCCTGTGCTATTTCCCGCCAAATCTATTCAGAATACAATTCTCAGTGTTTATCATTTGTCATTAGAGAAAAAGATTACACCACTTTATGCTGATTATTGGCATATATTATCCACTCTCAATACATGTAGTTAAATTTAAAAATTTTAAATGCTCGCCAAGCCTTGCAATTGAAATTTTAAAATTTAACTGTCTAGAGTGGATAAAATATGGTAATGAACAGGATATTGTGGTGTAATCTATATTTATCAATCCCTGTTCTTTCCTGTGTGCTTTTAGGATTTCTGAAATAACAGTGACACTGACATAGAAGTTGACATGAAAATTGGTCAGATTCATTAAATGGACTTATAAGTTTCCTGACTATCAACACAAAACAATAATAACAATAAACAAATGAACCCGATATAACATACAGATAGATCAATTAAGATATCACAACACATATTTTTTAACAATTTTTTTATATCTTGTTAAATACAAAATAAAAAATAACTAAGAAGCATAAGAATTTATTTTTACAGATCTGCAAATGAAAAAAAAAAAAAAAAAAAAAAAAAAAAAAAAAAAGAAAACAAATGATTGATGAATGATTTGTTTTGCATCATAATTACATACATACATGTAAGTTAGTACAAAAGCTTTGTGAAAACATGTGCATATGAAACATGCAATTGTTGCCATTAAAATACATGTATCTAATCTCTTAATTTGCCTTCCAAACTGATCCAAGATCAACTTTTTACCATTCCTTTCTCCTTGTTCCAAAAGTAACAAAATCAAAGTAAGAAATGACATTATTTTAACTTCTTATTAGATGGAATATGAGAATCCATCTTTTTCATGCCTTTCACTGACCTAATATACAAACAATAAATAAATAATTTGTCCTAGAAATATACATTATCAATCAATATCCATTTCAGATTTTGTTTCCGTCTTCGGTGAATCGGCAGCGGTTTCTGTTGCATTTGATTCTGTTTCCATTTTTTCTCCATTTTTAGCTTCATCTTCTTTCTTTTCGTCTTTTTTCTCTTCTTTTGGTGGCTCTACTTTTGGTTTGGGTTTGTTCATTATTGGATTGCACGTAGAGTCAAGTGACTGAAAAAGAGAAAATAATTTCATTTTTAATTTAAGAACAGCATTCATTAAGCAACTTCGCATACTTTTAAGTGATGTCACAGATCTTTGTTTTTTCATTCTGTATAAGTTTCCTTTATATGGGTACTTAATTTAGGCATTATTAATGTTCGTTGATTGATTGATTGATTAGTTAGAGTTTAACGTCAAATGAGCAATATTTCAGCTATATCAGGACGAGAACAAGTTAATCAATGCAAAAAATTGTAAGTAAAAGAAGAAAGAAATAAAGGTGGAAGGGACAACCGGGGTAACGACTTTTGATTGCTACTGGAAAATGGGAGAAATGGGTAGGGGCAGGAAATTTAGCCTTCCATACGACACCCAGTGCATCTGCTCTCTTTAGAGAAATACAGAAGGGGTCTTTATACTGCATGGAGCGTGGCGTTTCTCCAAACAGTTTGGCTACAATGGTTCGCAGTCAGGCTTTGCGTATTATGACCTGAATACCCCGCATAGACAGGGCATTCCCCTATCCACCAAGTAGGGACGCGCCTGGCAGCTCTGTAGCCGGAGCCACTGAAAACCGATCCAGGTGCCGGGCCTCTGTTAGGAAGACTCATACTTCAAGCTCAGAGGATGCTGGGGGCCTATTCATAAGCCTGGACCGCGCACGGCGGAATGTTTGTTGACAATCATGCATCCATGGGCTAAATGAGACATTGGTGCGCCACTGTTTGATAATTAGCATATCTGCTCAAACCTGCCAGGGGCCATCTTGAACTTACTATAAGGTATAAGCAAAGCTAATACATTGAAACCTGTCTAAACGGAACCCCTCTGGGACTGAAGAATTTGTTTGATTAAGACAAGTGTTTGGTTTACAAAGGTTTAAAATATAAAGAAATTGATAGAAAAGGTCTTCACATTGTGTTTGGTTTAGACAGGTTTACAGTTAAGTCAGGGTTTGGTTTAGACAGGTCTCACTGTATTGTTGAAGGCCTAATGGTGACTTCAAGATGGAGAACAACAATAAAAGCATTGTACCATTGCTTGGCTTGACCATGTATTCGTAGAGACTTTGTGTCATGTGCATTTACTCCATATCCTTTCATTAATAATTTATTCTGATGTTTTGAAAATTGCTTACCGTGGCA
This sequence comes from Modiolus philippinarum, assembly GCA_002080025.1. NCBI lineage: Eukaryota > Metazoa > Mollusca > Bivalvia > Mytilida > Modiolidae > Modiolus > Modiolus philippinarum. The sequence continues at coordinate 74,266 of MJUU01015349.1, read as the reverse complement.
TATAATCTATAGGAAACGTAGTACAAGGATAACAAATTGCACACAATACAAACTGTGAATAAAAATCCAACAATTTTGAAAGACTTTGCAAAATTTGCCACTGCAAAAATAACATAAAGATCATACCTGTCAACTCACCCGATTTCTGCGGGTCAGACCCGATATTTTCACCTGTCACCCGATGAAATGTAGTAACCCGATCGGGTTGTTAAATAACCCGAGAATCGAAGTCGTCACCCGTGTTCACCCGGATTTTACTTCCGGTAACGTTTTGTGTATTAATGTTCGTATTTACATTTCCGGTTGTGTTTTTTTACTCTCTATCGGTTTGGAATACTGTCTCTTATTGTTATAATTAAGCTGTTATGGAGTTTGATGAGCCGTTTTTAAGATAACTACACGCATTGAGTGTACTGGGAATTTCTTCAACTCAATGGAAAAGACCGATTTCTGGACCAGCAATGTTACCGTTGTCAACAACCCCACAAAACGGAAAAGCCTCACAAGTGTTAACGTTCGCGGTGGAAATAAAAGTTTGATTGGGGCATTGGGTGAAATCAAGCGACCTGGTGATGTAATTCAGACGGTGAACTTTTCTGACAGTTACAATGATCTACAATGATTTTAGGTCAGATTTTAAAATTGACACATCATGCCCAGTTTTGGTCCAAGTAAAAAAATCTTAATCAGAAAAGGTGAAACAAAGCCAAAGGTATTAAATAGACATGAAATATTATCATGTCCGCTGTTTATAAGTAGGTAGTAAGTGAGGATTAAAGTATGTAAATAAATTGCTTGATAAGTAAATAATTGGGTTGAAAAAAGTTTGTCGCGAATTTATAATAGAATAATTGGGATGAAAAAAGTTCGTCACGCGTTATGACCAGATTTTTTACTATCCAATGCAGGTCATGACCAGATTTTGGGTCTTTGGAGGTTGACAGGTATGAAAGATCTATAACCTTTTCAATTATTTTTCTATTACATGTAATGATAATATGTTGGTAAAGAGAATACATAATTTGGAATGCCAACAGTGATTTAAATCATCTTTTTTTAACTAGGATCAGAAAATCCAGCAAGATCTACAGCTGGATTTGAACCCATACTTTATTGTCATCTACATGTATGGCAACAGAGTCTACACATTGTCCAGCGCTGTACACAGCTTGGCCATCTAGGCAATTTTTCTTTTTAAAGTTTTTCTTTTCCAGNAATTTTTCATTCACAAAATATGTCTTACACTCTTTTCCTTTTACACACAAATATAAATGGCACTTTTGATACAGATAAAGCATTCACTCATTTTTCACACCAAAAATAGGGTCATGATTTTTTTTAATCATTTTTTTGGAATAATTAACTTGAACACAACCTTAAACTTTCATATTGACACAAATTTCAGCAAATTGCTGTCTTAAAATAATATTTTCATCTTTTACATAAATTAATATTATTTCTAAGGGCTTTTCCAGAAAAATTTATCACCCATGGGGGTGGGGGGAACGCCAGTTTCATTTTTTTCTCTTGGTCCTGGGGGTCAGCCTGGTGTTGACTAATGGTAGAATTTTTTTTTTTTTATTGGTGGTGGGGTCTAAAAT
>MJUU01015349.1:38872-52410 GCA_002080025.1 Modiolus philippinarum | reverse complement strand
ATGTACTACCCAAGACCAACCTACATACCAAATATTATCAACCTACCACTTCTAGTTATTGAGAAATGGACTTAAGCAGAAAAACTTAACGTGGCCACTAGACCGTGAAATTGAGGCTTAAGGTCACATGACAAATGTCAGACTGGCATATACCCAAATAAATCTTGCTATAGGACAAATATTGTGAGTCTAGAGGCTACAGTTGCTGAGAAATAGACTTGAATGTAAAAATTTAACAAAGTCACTGAACCATGAAATTGAGGTCAAAGAAACATGACAGGTGTCAGACTGGCGTGTACCCATATAGATCTCCCTACAAACAAAATATGACGGGTCTAGGTGTAACAGTTACTGAGAAAAGGACTTGAATGTGAAACTATGTCGCAGATTTTCTAAGTTCACTGAACCATGCAATTGAGGTCAAGGCAACACGACAGGTGTCAGACTGCCGTGTACCCATATAGATCTCACTATAGACCAAATATGACAAGTCTAGATATTATAGTTCCTGAGAAAAGGACTTGAATGTGAAACTATGTCGCAATGTTTAGGTGCTTATTGAACCATGAAAACAAGGTCAAGGTCATCCAAAATATATGCTGCTGGAAAGGTCATCACTTGGTGGTGCTGTGGACCAAAGATGATGTTTGTATGTATTACCCTTGAAAAGTTATGAAGGTTTTAGAAAAAAGTTTACGCCGCCGCCGCCGGATTGCTATACCTATGTCTCGCTTTCAGCGACTTTCGTCGCAGGCGAGACAAAAACTAAAGCATTACCAGTGTGAACTCTCAAAAAAACAAGAGTGACATCAGGTGCTCCGGAAAGGTAAGCATGTCCTGCTCTGTGCACAGCACCCGTCACACTGTCAATGGGTCAATCCAGGGTATGTCAAAAACTGGTAATGTCAAATCCGGGAAGACGCCAATCTAGCTGAAAATGTCAGTTTTTATTTGTGACACTGACATTTCATATCTGTCTATAATGTCGTGGTGACGGCCATAGAATTTCTGAAGAGACGAAAGTAACAAAGGCTGAACATATCCCTGACTCAGCAGTTTTTGTGACGGTGCTTTTGCTCTTTCCACAAAGTCACTGTATGTACTGCACGCTCTACAATTACGAATCAACTGTGAAATATACACTCCATATGCTGGGGATTCATGTATATTGCTGCAGAGAAAGGGAAAGTTCACAATTGGAAAGTCAAAATCATCACGTTTGTCATATAATCTAGATTTCAGAAGTCCATGTTCGTCAATGAATAACAAAAGGTCAAGGTATGAAGCAGAATTGGGTGTATCGGGTGTATCAGGTTTTAAATTGAGGATTGGTTTCGACAGGTTTAGGGCTGTTCCAGAAAAATTGACATGGGGGTTTGAAGGCACTTTTTATTGACCCCCACCACCTATAGAATTCTTCCCCATATGTACAATACAAAAAGATGATGGAAACACAACCACCCACAGCAACTTATATGAAGTGCCTTCAAAGGGTCCCAGACCAACTTTTCTGGAACAGCCCTTAGGTTAAGTATAAGATTGGTTTAGACAGGTTGTCTGTTAAATCAGGGATTGGACAAATTTTCTGTGAAGTTGGGGTTTGGTTTTTTTTTTTTGCTTAGTAAGTTTTTTATAAGTTCAGGATTGGTTCGGACAGGTTTTTGGTTAAGTCATGATATAATAAAAATAGGGTTTAAGTTAAAGAAAGGGCTTGGTTTAGACAGATTATTGTTAAGTTCAGGTTGGTTTTGTCAGGTTTCAAGTCAAGTCAGGGTTTGGTTTAGACAGGTTATTGTTAAGGTCAGGTTAGTTTTGTCAGGTTTCAAGTCAAGTCAGGATTTGGCTTAGACAGGTTACTGTTAAGTTCAGGTTGGTTTTGTCAGGTTTCAAGTCAAGTCAGGGTTTGATTTAGACAGGTTATTGTTAAGTTCAGGTTGGTTTTGTCAGGTTTCAAGTCAAGTCAGTATTTGGTATAGATAAGTTATTGTTAAGTTCAGGTTAGTTTTGTCAGGTTTCAAGTCAAGTCAGGGTTTGGTTTAGAAAGGTTATTGTTAAGTTCAGGTTGGTTTAGTCAGGTTTCAAGTCAAGTCAGGGTTTGGTTTTAACTGGTTATTGTTAAGTTCAGTTTGGTTTTGTCAGGTTTCAAGTCAAGTCAGGGTTTTGTTTAGACAGGTTATTGTAAAGGTCAGGTTGGTTTTGTCAGGTTTCAAGTCAAGTCAGGGTTTGGTTTAGACAGGTTATTGTTAAGTTCAGGTTGGTTTAGTCAGGTTTCAAGTCAAGTCAGGGTTTGGTTTTGACTGGTTATTGTTAAGTTCAGTTTGGTTTTGTCAGGTTTCAAGTCAAATCAGGGTTTTGTTTAGACAGGTTCTTGTTATATTCAGGTGGGTTTTGTCAGGTTTTCAGTCAAGTAAGGGTTTGGTTTAGACAGGTTATTGTTAAGTTCAAGTTGGTTTTGTAAGGTTTCTAGTCAAGTCAGGGCTTGGTTTGTCAGGTAATCAGAAAGTTGGGGCTTGGTTCAGACAGTTTTTCAGTTATATCAGGGTTTGGTTTATAAGGGTTTTTGGCAAAGTCAGGGTTTGGATTAAACAGGTTCTTTGTTGTCAAGTCAAGGCTTGGTTACAACCAGTTTTACGTTTAGTCCAATTAGAAAGGATTCAGTTTAGTCAGGGTTCGGTGTAGACATGTCTCATTGTAGTTTCTGTGTATTTTTATAGGATTTTCCAAGAGTCTTTGAAATAGTCAGTGACAACTTTTATAAGAAATTGCTTAGACAAAAAATAAAATATGTTCGTTCTCAGTCCCTGCCTCAGACATCAGAAATCTGCTGCATTCTGAAACAAGAAGACCCTCTTATGCCCATCACCTTGTGGTAATTTTTATTCTGATTAGGGCATACAAAGTATTTTGTTAAAGACGTTTTGTTAGCAAGTTGTTTCAGGGGAGCAAGTTTTGATAAGATTTGAGAGATGTGAATCATATTCAACAAAGTATGTGGTCACTAATGCATGAGGTTGGGTACCAATATTGTGGTAACATTTGGGAATACCTATCAATTATAGATAGACACTTCTCCAAAAACAGATCCAAAACTTGACAGTCCCTCCATGTTTTGTATTCACTGCAAATTTGAAATGCTGGATGTATGAGGCCCTGATGGTTCGGTGATCGACAGTGATACGGTTGAAAGAAGTTTTAAAAAGGTCATTTATGCATATGGATCCCTTTCATGGTCATTTTACAGAGAGTACAATCAGCAATAAAACAAGGTTCAGTAATGATAGTCATCATTCTTCCAAACTTCAACCTTTAGATGTCAATATCAACAAGGATTTCAGTAAATGTGGTCACAGTATATGTCTTAGCCGCCCCTAGCATTGCTTGAATCTGCACATAGATCTACAACACCAGCAATTATAATGAAATCTTAGTCTTTATCTACTTGCATGCATGACTTAGGAGCCAGATCCACCATTTGGGCATTGAATCGGCATGTACTCCTCCAGAGGCAACGGTATGTCAAATATCAAGTGGCTAAGACAACTTATACAGGCTTTACAAACTACTTGTGAAAAATTTAATGTGATCATTCATGCTTGACTAGGGGCGAGGGCCATCATCATGCATGACTCAGGTGTTGGGGCCATAAACTAAGTATTGATTTGAGTTTTACCCATACTTATGCTACTTCAAATCAAATACTATGGACCTAAAACTAACATAAGCTTGTTTATTATATAGATAACAATGAATTATCGAGAATTCCGAGTGAATGGAAACCAATATTTCACTGAGTCAAAATATCTATCGATCTTTCACTCTAGGAAGTGACGTAACTATTACTGTCGTCAACGTTGTCGTTAAGTAAACTTCAGCGCGGATTGACACGAAAAAATATTACCCTTATGAAATCAATTTTAAAATACTGGTCATTGGAAATAAATCTATATAATAACTAGAGAATGTGTCTGTAAGACACAGATGCCCCGCCAATAAATTTATCGCAACAGATTAACCCAAGTCAATCATTCATAAAATCAGTTCCTGGTCACTGAATTGTGATGAAATCCAAAATTTAACTAAAGCCATTGAACCATAAAATGTAGGTCATGGTCATCCAATTGTTGGTGAAATGGGCAGATCTCTTTAAGCGGAATGTTACAGTGATATATTATACTACAATACATAGAAGTTGAGAAATAGACTTGTACACAAAACTTAACCAAAGTCACTGAAGCATAAAATGTAGGTCAAAGCCACCTAACTGTCAATGATTTGGGTCCTACTCATCAAGGCAATTAATTTGATGAAACATCATTGTCCTATAATGTGTAGTGGTTGAGAAATGGACTTAAAACACAAAACTTAACCAAAGTCATTGAAGCGTAAAATGTAGGTCAAAGCCATCTAATTGTCAATGATTTGGATAGTACTCACCAAGGCAATTAATTTGATGAAACATCATTGTCCTATAATGTGTAGTTGTTGAGAAATGGACTTTAATGCAAAACTTAACCAAAGTCACTGAAGCGTAAAATGTAGGTCAAAGCCATCTAATTGTCAATGATTTGGGTAGCACTCATCAAGGGAATTAATTTGATGAAATATCATTGTCCTATAATTTATAGTTGTTGAGAAATGGACTTAAACACAAAACTTAACCAGAGTCACTCAACCATGAAATATAGGTCAAAGTATCAAACTGCCTAATGAACTAATGTAGTACTATCAAAGATCTACCTACTGTTCTACTATCATTGTTCTATACCTTAGCTTCTGAGAAATGGACTTAAACGCAAAACTTAACCGGTTGTACGTATGTACGGACGGACGTACGGACGGAAGGACAGACAAGGGTAACACTATATGCCCCTTCCACATTCATGGGTGGGGCATAAAAAGTACAACTAGTCCGGGATTTCGATTATCGACAATATTCATCTCGTGACCAAAAAAATCTACAATTCACTCATGCGCCATCGCGCATTCGTGACTTACTGAGATGTTCAGTCACTTGATGAATATTTTCCCGATAATCAAAATCTCGAATTAGTTATACTATAATTATACTCAATAGTTTCTAATTGTTGACGTCACTGCAGCTAGATGGAAATACTTTCCCTTAGCCTCGTTTCTGTGACTTTTCTTCGGGGGCATGACAAAAACTTAAGTCCAAAATCAAGACTTGAAAGAGACAGCCTATAAAACATGAAAAGAGAGACCAGCTCCATGAGTCCTAGAACCATATAATCAATAACCTGCCTGAACCAGATGTGGAAATTCCAGATTTGGATATCAATAATTTGTCTTGGAAAGAAAGAATAATTCAAAGGCTTTAAATAACAGGATGACAATTACCAGCCTGATGATATATAAGGATTTCTAATGAAATCCTAGTGCTTTTAAGGACTAACAAAACAGGTAGCTTTGAGCTTGGAGCAACAAAATTTCTGTCTTTGGTGGACCAAAAGCAACTCTCAACCTGTTTATGCCAATTTTTATCTCTGAATTGTAAGAAAATGTTCAAGCAATTCAAACTGTAAAACAACTGATCTTTTTACCAGTAATCTATTGGAAACAACCAAAGCACCTTGATTACATGATTCATTTCTGATAAAATTTGATCAGTGAATCATATCAGGTAAAATGTAAACAATGTGCTGTCTTTTTTAATCATAGGAAAGAAATAATAAAACAAAAGTCTTTATAGCTTTATTAAAATAACAAAAAAAAAAGACACAAATTCTGCAAAGCTTTATTGAATGAATATACTCATAACTAGGTGGCTGTTACCACCAAGCAATACATACCGCTGGCCGTTTCTGTGGACAATTTGTCTGAAAAAAATCAAAATCAAATTTTTGGACATTTTTGTCAAAATTCTCCAAAATGAAGATTTTGAGTGTCGAAATATTACGAGTCATTATGGTAGATACAGTAGAATTTTGATGGCTCGGACTGCAATAACTCGAACATCTTGCATGTCCTATTACACAAACACAGTCTGTGCCAAAAACTTTTTCATTCACTAGCCCGAAGGGGCTAGTAAGGTCAATTGTTTTAATAGCCCTAACTCAATTTCACTAGCCCTTATAGAAGATTCTTTGTTGATAAGGTACAATTTTAACTAGCCCACCGGGCTAGTGACTTCAAATTTTTACTAGCCCGAGACTGATTTTACTAGTCTCGGGCGTAGGGCTAGTGGCTAAAGGCACAGACTGCAAACAGCAAACATTTTGCATGACATATAGTCAGGAAGCCTACATGTTTGTCTGTGTAAGACAATTTGCCCATCAGGACAGACAGTCAGGCAACTTTCAGGAAGACTGTTGGAGTAAATGCCAACAAAGTATTAAGCAAAGTTATAGTACAGAAACAAGAAGTCAATCTAAAACAGTCTTAAACAATGAGCACAAATTCAATTTGCAAGGCAAACTCATTAGTGCCTCAATAATCAAACATGAAAGCATTTCTCTGACATTCCAAAATGTTTGCTAAAACACAACAACACCCTAATGCATGTCTGGCCCATCTTTGCTTGACCTACTCCTGAAATATGTAAGTAATCCATTCAAATAAAACTTTAAATGGTCACTTGTCATCTTGAAATTGAGGTCAAGGTCAAAGGCCAAATGGAAGACAGTCATGCACGTGTACCTATTATACTTTATTGACATTATAACTGACAAACTAACTTATCATAAAATCAAACACAGTCATACATCATTACACCACGAAATAGAGGTCAATGGACAGTACTTGATGCATGCTATCACTGGACCAAATATGATGTTCCTACATGAGTTTTCAGTACATACTAAACTAAATGAAAGCCTAAACCCCCTTCCATAATAGCAGTTGAAAGGCAAAAACAGTTGACATTAAGTTAGCAGACAAACATCGATAAAGGGCGCTCTCAACAGGCACATAACGTGATGGAGATGTGTAGCTTCAGTCTATGTTACAAGTCCATTTTTAACTTGCAGTAAATTGACATTACCTTTTTATCAGACTTTTTATCGCCAGCTGCTTTATCTTCTTTTTTATCATTATCAGTTTTCTCTTTCTCTTTCTCCTGTGAGCCTTCTGTTTGGTCTGTCTGCATGGGTGTCTAAATATAGACAGAGCAAAACAATTACATGTAGCTCATTTATAAAGTAAGTGAGAACCGAACCGTCAGTCTGAAAAGAACAATCAAAGGACAATAGCAACGTCGGAAAAACGAAGACATAACATGAGCACGGCACAGAAAAGAAAATGAAGACACGCTCATATACAAAAATGAACAACACGGACCCAATAAAAACCATGGGTGAGATCAGGGGCACAGGTAGAGTAAGCATCTCCTGCTTTTTTTAAGACACCCGCCGTGTTGAACATATCAACTTCGGTAGTAAAGTCAAATCCGGTAGAGGATTATTTATATGAAATAAAGATTTTTTTATTTGTGAGCATAACATACAAACAAGTACTGAAAATATAATTAACTTTTCATATCTGGAATTAATCAAGAATTTTTTCTGTTTAGCTTAATGAATTGTAGACACAAATCATTGATGTTTTGGCCTTAAGCCTTCATCAGTAAAAAATCTTTTCCATCAGTCTACATGGTGTACCTTGTTTGTTGCCTCTCTAAAAATGTTGTGATTGTAGCTCTTGTTTACTGTACTTAAGATTTATGACGTCACAAAAAGCCTATTTGTGATTTACAAAGCAGGGCGCAGAGAAACTGAATATAAACCATGTGTGATCAGTGTCTGTTTTTTTATTAAATGACAGTAGTCTATTGTTGACATTAAAAATCTCAGACAAATCAATCAACAAGTGGTTTAAGAGGAGTTAAATTACAAGTTAATGTGTGCAAAGGGAATCAACGAAAAGTCAGTCAAATTATCTCCCTTTTCTGGTAAAGGACAAAATTAATATTCCTTCATTGACATCTCCAGATTGTGTCCTTTCATCAAAATCCTTCCAGTGGTTTAGGGCTATTCCATTAAAAGGATGTACCAGGGTCGGAAAGCAGAAAATGAAAATTCTTGTCGATTTTGTATATTATTGCTATACTCACATTTGTCCATTACTCTTGGTTGTGGGGGTAATAGACAATGGCCTTCCTACCCTGGTACATGCATTTTATTGGAAAAGCCCTCAAAAGGAGTTGCTCTTACAGACAGCCAGACGGACAGACAGACAGGGTGATTCCTACATATCCCCTTTACTTTGTACTCGGGATGTATAAAAATTTCCCGTTTTAAATGTCTGGGAGCTTACCTCTGTTTCCCCATTTACTTTTTGTTCTTCTCCTTCTCCACTGGGTTCTCCCTCTTTTGCTTTCTTCTCCCCGTCAACTTCCATTGATTGGTCGTTAGTTTCTGGCTCCTCTTGCTCTACTTTTTCTGACAATGTTGCAGAATTTACTGTAAACACACCATTTCCATTGACTCTTACTTTTACTTTCACTTTGGCACTGTCTTCATTTGCAGGTTTTTCCACCTTTGTTACTTTGAAAGATCCTGGAAAAGAAATATTTTTAGTCTAAATATTTTACTTTCACTTTCACTTTAGAACCATCTTCATTTGGGGTTTCTTGACCTTTCTTACATTAAATGAAATTGGAAGAGATTTGTTTATTTTTAGTTTGAAAGTTCTTTTTCCATCACTTTCAATTTATTAGCACAGTCTTATTTGGTGGATTTTTCAACTTGTGTTTCTTTAAGGAACCTGGAAAAATAGTTTCATATAAATACTCTGTTTCCCTATTTAACTTTAGGAGATAGAGGTGTTAATATTATACAATCATGTTTGACTACAATCCTGTTTTGATCACAATCAAGACACCGACTTAGGAAAAATAAATTGATAACTGCTGTGGAAGTACTTTTATTCGTGGACATCAATTTTCGTGGTTTTTATAAATATCATTATTTCGTGGGTAGATAAATTTGTGGTTTCGAATTCTATGCATTAAAACTTAAGGGGGAATATGCATTTCGTTAGGAACTTAATTTCGTGGTATTATCGAACCACGAATTCTACGAAAATTGGAACCCGACGAACAATAGTACTTTCACAGTATGTTCTTTTCTGTTATCCTCATGTATGTTCCTCCTATGTCAGGAGCACCATCATAAAATGTGATATGAAATCAAGAGGAATGTTTAACAGATATGTATCAAGTATGCTAATGCGAGAATTTCCTTCCCTAAGTTGCTTAACTTTATTTATGTTCTTCTGAAGAAAATCATGTTGCAAGAAACTTAAAATTTGTGATTTACTCCCTCAAATCCCAACACATAGATGCCAACCCCTTTTATCCGCAATCAGTAACCATCAACTGAATTTTCAGTAATTTTAGTCTTCTTTCAGTAATCATCAAAAATATTTCCATTTGCTGAATCTATATCACTGGGTGGTTGCAAAATAATGTGCAAATCTTGTACCCGATGTAATGTTTTCAAAAAGGTTGCTTGATCTGTTGCTATCAATATAATATTTTGTTACGTTTGTGGTAAGCAGTTTAAGACAGATAAACATACTGGTATTGGAAAACTATACACGTTAAAGACAGATAGACAGACTGGTATAGTGAAAACTATAACCCTTCAAATGGTTGTCTAAACATTCATACCATCATCGTCCTGTTAGACAATAATTTGAACTCATCTTTACATACGGGACGATTTAAATATTCGATGCCATTTTTTGGAATATCCTGCATGAAAACTTCAGCCTTTTGTTTACTTTTTTTTTTTAGGAAATAAGGCCAGGCAAGACGGTCTATCAGACTGCGTTGTGACACGGTTGGCAACTTTCAACTTCTCAGATAAAGATAAGTTTACTTAAACTATAAGGAAAACGTCCGAGAAACCCGAAAGAAACATCCATTTTGTAATTTAGAAAACTGGTTCAGAACAGCAACGAAAGAAATCCGCGATTTGCAAACTTGAACAACGGCGATCGAAATTCCGTAACGATTGGACTAATGAGCGTAATGCCATAATTTTGACCCAAAATCTTTGAAAATTCAGAGAATCCGTAACGGTTGGCATCTATGCTAACATATGTTTTTATATCCCAATTTTGCACTGTTTTATTTATTTTTGTTTGTCATTCTTTTTGATTGCAAGTGTAGTTGTTTCTAAAGAATTTTCTCATTAGAACAAGTGTGGATCGTATTGCAAGGCAATACAGAAGTCCCCTACTGGTGGCATGATTCTGTGTTATACCAGCAAACCTAGTTTTAAAGAAAAAAGTTTTCCGAGTCCAAGGCCCATAGCAAATAATAGCTCAATATCTGGAAAAGTTTAGAAAAAAAGTCAGGAAAACCTATAATTTACCAAAATTTTCTACGACAAAAGTCTATACCCCATCAAAAATCAATGGACCAAACCCAAACTCAAACTAAATGTGTAACCCATAGTGGCTGACTAACATAGCAAATATAGCTTGATATCTGGACAGTTAAGAAAAAAAGTACGGAAAACCTATATTTTATCAAAATTTTCTAAGTCCAAGACCCATAACTCCGTAAAATATCAATGGACCGGAAACAAACTCAAACTTGATCTGTAACTCATAGTGGTAGACTCGCAAAGCAAATATAAGCTTAATATCTGTAACGGTTTAGAAAAAAAAGTCCAGAAAACCTATATTTTACCAAAATTTTCTAAGTCCAAGGCCCATAACTCCTTAAAATATCAATGGACCCAAACCAAACTCAAACTTGATTTGTAACTCATAGCAGTAGACTCGCATAGCAAATATTAGCTTAATATCTGTAACAGTTTAGAAAAAAGTCCGGAAAACCTATGTTTACCCAAATTTTCTAAGTCCAAGGCCCATAACTCCACCCAAAATCAATGAACCGGAACCAACCTCAAACTTGATCTGTAACTCATAGTGGTAGACTTACATGTACATACCAAATATTAGATAAATATCTCTTATAGTTTGGGAAAAAAGTCTGGAAAACTGAGTGTGACGGACTGACGGACGGACTGACAGACTGACGGAGTGCAAACCTAAAGTCCCCTTCGGCGAAGCCAGTAGGGGACTAATAAGTAGGACACAATGGCATTTTTTCACATAGGATTTTGATGTTTCGTTGAAATTTCTTAAAAAATTTAGTTGTCTAGAGCTTTCGGAAGGTATTGCTCTTGGATCTGCTACTGGGATGTCATTTTTCAATATCTAACCGGGATCTGTTCTGCTTAACTCACCTATATTAGGGTCAACTACTGGGATATCTTTAGTATGTGTATATTTAGCCTCCAACGTGAAAGGTTCTGTTCTGTAGAATGTTAGTACTTTAGACATAGGAATAACATGGAATTTGGGAAATAACTCCATAGAACTGAAAAAGAAATACAATTCACCATGAATGATTTTGACTTAGTTTACCCATACAGAGCACTTGATGTCACTCTGTTCATATGATTTTTGTCTTATATTTGTGCGTTTTGTGGATTTGTCATGCCTTTATGGTCTTCAGGTATTCTCTCATTTTTGCTATGTCTTTAAGAAATAATTCATGGGCGACAGTGGTTTGTTGGAGATTTACATATGGGTGGCCATTATTTTCGTTAATATTTTACCCAGAGCATAGCGCAGTCGAGTGAGGGGTAAAATAAATGAAAATAATGGACACCCATATGTAAATCAACTACAAACCACTGGCAAGCATGAATTATTTCAATTCTAATATGACATTTCATGATCTGGACAGACTATAGTGTACACTGTAATGACAGCCATTACATAAGATTTACTGACGTTTTTGTGCACAAAACATATTATGACATCATCTTTTTCAGCGTAAAGATTATTGTGGCTATGCTCATAATGTTATTGGAGATTTCAATATGACTGGTTGTCATGGTTTCCATTGTCCCCATATTAGAATATTTATTAGTGCTTTATATATGTACCTACAGAATATCTAGAGTGCAAGGCAAAATTTGACCTCTCCCATAATAAAAAAACTGAATTAATGAATTAAAATTTGTAAGGCATGATGGATTTGCCAAGATTGAATATTCACATCAAGAAACATTTAAATAAAATATATAATCCAAAGTCTGAACATTTTGGAACTGTTCGACTTTCCAACTACATGTAATTTAAAATTTATGACTAATCTCATGTACCAAAGACAAACAAAAGCAAAAAACAATCATGTTTGATCATGTGAAAAATGTTTGATGCAAGCTTAGGCATGATTTTAACCTAAATTAGGTATAAATTTAAATATATAGGCCTACCTATCTTCTTCCATAGTTGCCTGCCAGCTCAGTGTTATGGAATATGGTTGTGCATCATTTATAGAAAAGTCTCTTACTCTGAATGTGGGACTCAATATTGCATTTTGTAAAGAACACCCACGAGCCACGGCCTCATCTGCATTCAATGTCGTACTTGGCTCAATGCCAAACACTTTCTGTACCAAAGCTTTTACTGCCGGAACTCTAGATGATCCTCCAACAATTTCCACAGCAGATATGTCTGATGTCGATAATTCTGGATAAAATTAGAACATGAAAATGTAAATAACAATTATGCCTTCAAGAGGGTTCATAAAAGGATATGAGGTAAATGTTTATGAGGATTTGACATACCTGTTTTGATTTTACCCTAGATCAACTACCTGACAGTGCAATGGGTGCCATATTCAGAGGGCATCCTTACCCTGATGTCACTCATATTTTTTTATTTAAAACTGTGAGTGCTATAGTTTTGAGTTGTTACATTTGTTCTTGTGTTTCTTGGGGTGTCCTGATTTTGGTCTTTGGTCTTTTGGTGTTCTCATTTTTACTGTGTTTCTGGACTTTTGTTTATGTAATCTACTTGTGCTTTGTTCCTTTGCTGTTATACTTCTATTGTTTAAGTTAAAGTTGTGCTTGAATTCCTTAATGAGTTCAGCTAAACATGTCCATCTCTTTTCACGAGTTTTATGCTTTGACTGATTTCAAGATTTGAATATTTGTATGTTATGCTTCTGGCATAAAAACTGATATAATCAGAGAATTTGAAAATCAAGATCATGAGCAGTGACATGTCTAAATGATTTCACTAGTAGAACTATTTTAAGTTACTAAGGGCTGTTCCAGAAATAATTGTGTGGGACGGTCGGAAGGCACTTAATTAGAATTTGATAGGTTGTGGGTATATTTGAGATGTTCACTTTAGAAACGCATAGAAAAAAGAAATTAAAATTCATGCATGGTGGGTCCTTTTTAAAAGTGCCTTCCGACCCCCCCCCCCCTCATACAATTAATTCTGCAAAAGCCCTATAATTAGAAAATCCAACAGTACAACTAGAATACTGACAAAGTCAGAAAGGGCCCTGCCCCCTTGCGTGTATAAAAAACCTGCTTGCAGAATTTCATGGAAATCATAAAACAGTTTTTGGGGAAAAACATAAATAACAAAATCCTAAGTTATTGTAAATTTAGTTTCTGTATATGGCCATTTTGAAAACTTATGTCTCATCTGTTCAGATCAAATCAAAACATTGAAAAACTAGAAAAACTGTGAGCAAAGCT
>MJUU01015349.1:1993-26584 GCA_002080025.1 Modiolus philippinarum | reverse complement strand
TGGTGAGCCCTGTATCCTGGCTAATATTATTTCAATTATTTGTAGAGCAGTCTGCTCGTCAGAACATAGATTTATTATATCCATGGTCAGAATTTCGCATTGCACCTTTTTGATATTTTCAAAATAAAATGTTGGTTCTGCACCTAGATGTGATCAAAATATTTGAACAAACCAGGAAAAATACATAATACGTTTTTGTCATACAATTATTTAGTTAGACAACCGTCTGCTTCACATTGATAAAGAATGTACATGATGGCAACGGTAGGTCACCGTTATTTGGTATCTCTAAGGTCATTGGACATATCTTGACAATTTTTATCGAGAGGATGGCAAAATGGCGACCCGCACAACGAAGTCAATCTCATCGAAATATCGATCTCATGCACTTATCCTTTGGAATAAAACATTAATATAGATGTATACTGGTTAATTTATACAAATGGAAAATAATATCAAATTTTGATTTTTTTGCGAATTTTCCCTTTAACATGTTCATTGGACCGTGAATTTGAGGTCACAGACAAAAGCCATATAGCAGACTGTCATGTACTACTCAAGACCAACCTATATACCAAATATCATTGACCTACCACTTATAGTTACTGAGAAAGTGACCTTATCACAAAAACTTAACACGAAAGTTTACGCTGTCATACTTTGTACGCATATGTCTCGCTTTCCGCGACTTTCATCACGGGCGAGACAAAATTTATCAGATTTCCTGCTAAGTTGCTACATTTTTCATTGATTGCTTCTGGGGGAGGAACCTCTAAAACTTTGAGTGAAGCAAGCCTATTGTTAAAGATAAGTTACCTGTCTTCACAGGTGAACTGTTTGTTCACACTTCCCATTGTTACAACTTTCATTCATGCCTGTATATTTGAAATACAAGTACTATCAATCCGGATTAGACATTAATTTATCCTTACTAGAGATTAATTCAAGAAAATTAAAATGTAAAAGTGATATTCATCTTCACTTCCATTTACACAACTGTGATACCTTTATCAAAATTTCATCTTTCTTTCCTTTCTCCACTTTAAATGGTTTAATATAGTTTTCTAACTCCTTCTGTACAAATGGATCAGAGAACTTTCTTCCAATGAACCGTTTAAATGTAGATACTGTGTTTTTTAAATTCGTTATACATTGGTTTTTGGCTGATACTCCAATACTCCTGCTCTTTTCATTGAATGATACAAAAGATCTGCAACAAGATGATAAATGTACATGAATGTTATCATAAAAGGATTTGACATTTAAATAACACTAGTCCTCTAGCCTGAGGCTAATAAATTATAGGTATGACTACTAAATTTTGTAAATGGTAGTCCTTTAAGCTTGCAACATTTGGAAAATTTCACAAAACGCTCTTTGTCTAAGGCCAGTAAATACATGTGTATTAGTAGAGAATTTGAGCATCTTCAATGTAGTCCCTTTAACTAAAATTTATGTCAATGGCTGCATAATAGTTTAAAATCATACACTAGGTACATTGGTTACCATTAGTATTTGAATTATTTCTATTAAACACCTCAGAGTCATTTCTTTACTTTTCAAGACAGGTTGAAAAATCTTCGTTTTGTCTTGTTTCACTGTTAAGAGAAATAGACTACACCATTGTTTTTTGATTTATCACATTGGCAATAGGGGGAAGGTTTGGGCCCAATAAAACTAGTTTAATCCCGCCGCAGCAGGTTTGCGCCTGCCCTAAGTCAGGAAATTTATTAAGCCTTTGTGTGTCTTGTCTTTTTATCCCCGCACTTTCGAAGAAAGTTCGGGGATAATGTTATACCTCCGTCTGTCAGTCACACTTTTCTTGTGACTCAAACTCCTCCTTCATTTTTGGATTTAGGGATTTAATTTTGATGTAGAATTGTTGCATATAGTCTGTTGATGCGCAATAAGCTTTCGGATTTTCGATATTGGTCTTGGTGCAAACAAGAGGCCCGATGATGTCAATTTTTACACATGTGGCATGTGACACAAACTCCTCCTACATTTATGGATTTAGGGATTTAAATTTTGTTGTAGAATTGTTGCATAGAGTCTGTAGATGCGCAATAAGCTTTCGGATTTTTGATATTGGTCTTGGTGCCCCATGATGTAAATTTTAACAAAGACCAAAAGATGTGGATTTTGACACATATGGCATGTGACGCAAACTCCTCCTACATTTTGGGATTTATCGATTAAATCTTTATGCAGAATTGTTGCATATAGTCTAAAGATTTGCAATAAGCTTTTGGAATTTTGGTTCCAGTTCCAACTTTGGTAAATTTCCTGAAAATGTCAAAGACACATATTTTTTTTTTAAATTTTGCCGTATTATCTTATATTCTGACAAGTGTTTGGTAAAAAACAAAATTCTGAAAACTTTGGATTCTGAAAAGCGGTTCCAATTTTGGTACATTTCCTGAAAGTCTCAAACACCACTTATATTTTGGAATTCTACCTAGCAACCATACTTAAATTGTTTATTTTATTTAGGACAAACATTTTCATCAAAAAGATTTCAAAAATATTTGATTCAAATTTTGGTAAATTTCCTGAAAGTCTCAAAGACCACTTATTTTTTGGAATTCTACCTAGCAACCATACTTAAATTGTTTGTGTAGTTTATGACAAACATTTTTCATCAACTGGATTTCAAAAATATATGATTTCAATTTTGGTAAATTTCCTGAAAGTCTCAAAGACCACTAATTTTTTGGAATTCTACCTAGCAACTGTACTTATAATGTTTGTGAAGTTTAGGACAAACATTTTCATCAATTGGATTTCTAAAAAATTTGATTCCAGTTTTTGGTAAATTTCCTGAAAGTCTCAAAGACCACTTATTTTTTGGAATTCTACCTAGCAACCATACTTAAATTGTTTGTGTAGTTTATGACAAACATTTTTCATCAATTGGATTTCAAAAATATATGATTTCAATTTTGGTAAATTTCCTGAAAGTCTCAAAGACCACTAATTTTTGGAATTCTACCTAGCAACTGTACTTATAATGTTTGTGCAGTTTAGGACAAACATTTTCATCAATTGGATTTCTAAAAAATTTGATTCCAGTTTTGGAAAATTTCCTGAAAGTCTCAAAGACCACTCATTTTTTGGAATTCTACCTAGCAACCATACTTAAATTGTTTGTGTGGCTTAGGACAAACATTTTCATCAATTGGATTTCAAAAATATTTGATTCCTATTTTTTTGGAATTCTACCTAGCAACCATACTGAAATTGTTTGTGTAGTTTAGGACAAACATTTTCATCAATTGTATTTCAAAAATATTTGACATGTTTGATTTCAATTTTGGTAAATTTCCTGAAAGTCTCAAAGACCAGTTATTTTTGGGAATTCTACCTAGTAACTCTACCTGAATTGTTTGTATAGTTAATGGCAAACATTTTCAACAATTGGATTTCAATAATATTGATTGCAATCTTGGTAAATTTCCTGAAAGTCTCAAAGACCATTATTTTTGGGAATTCTGCTTAGCAACCATATATCCTAAAATTCTTTCAGACCATCAATTGTTAGATTTAAAAAATAATGAAAAAATTTATGCCCAAGGTGTATAACAACTGTTTTCTGTGTCAAACAGGGAGTGCGAGGATAGCTGTCGTTTCCGACAACATCTAGTTTCTAGTTAGTTTACTTCTTTGTCTATAGGAGTCTAGGATAATGTTTATTTCGCTGAACTTGATTACTCTTTATTCAGGGGCTGACTCTGACCTGCCGTTGGGTGTGGGGTTTTCTCACCGTTCATTGAAGATCTTATGGTGGCTTTGACATGTTATTACTCCCCTTTGGGTCGTTGTCTCTTTGACACATTCCCCGTTTCCCTTCTTTTTTCTACAAGAGAACTGTTGTGTAACTATACATGTCACTTTTACTTGATGTGATGTGGACTGCTTTGGTTGTTTTCTATTTTGGGGGCTGCTGTTAAAAAGAATGAATATTGCAAGTTAAACTCTAGCTTTTGCTAGTGCCGGTAGCAAGTCAGGCTATCCCTTATTGTAAATTGCTATTAATTGGTGTTAATATTTTTCTGTCATTTGTTTTTCTAGTGCAGTTTCCTTAAGCTTGTGGCTTGTGATTGTAATTTTCAGCGATTGTAGGTTTTTTCTATAATCTCTTGTATTTTATAAATGTAATTACTCTGTAATTAGTGCATATTTTTTTATTTCGAACTAGAAGTGGTGCCATCAGAGATCGCACTGAATTGATTTTCCAAGCTGGAATCAAATTTTTTGAAAGCAACATAGTGAAACTGTATGTCCCAGACTAAACAAATTCTAAAGGTATAAATAATTACAAATTTTTAAAAAAAAAAAAAAAAATGAGTAGTCTGAGACTTTCAGAAAATTTATGAAAATTGGAATCAAATATTTTTTAACAAAACTGGTGAAAACGTTTGTCCCAATTGAAACAAATTCATAAAGTATGGTTGAGAGTTGGATTTCCGAAAAAAAAACAAAACAAAAATGTCTTTTAGAGTTTTATTTTTTCCAAACACTAGCTTCCTACTACAAATAATACCGAAGTACGAGAGTATATGCTAAAAGTAAAAAATATAAGTCTTTGACATTTTCAGGAAATTTACCAAAGTTGGAACTGGGATCAAAATTCTAAAAGCTTACTGCACATCTGCAGTCTATATGCAACAATTCTACATGCATAAATTCGTAAATGTACAAATGTAGGAGTGCAATCAATGACAAGCTCACATGAATCAAATCAACATTTTGAGGTCAGAAAAAAAGGCCAGACTGAAGATAGATTTACAGGACTTATATAGCAGAAGAACATTTTTTTACCCGACATCCAGTCCTGTATGCTTAAATAAAGGGCTACGCCGAGCGCAGCATGATACGACCGCAGCATGTCGAACACTGAAATTTGAACAAGTGTAAAATAAAATTAATGTGGACACAGTAATTTGCTGGACACAATAAGGACCTTGTCACAGAAATTAACTGGACACAAACTAGTGAAAATGAAAAAAGCTCTTTTAATCCCTTACTACTAGGATATTGTAAGAGCTAAGAAATTCTGTTGACTACCATCAAGAGAAATCCAAAGAAAAAAACTCATGTTGAAATCCAATGAAAAATAAAGATTTCACATGTTTTGAAGTATTGCAATTTGGCCCCTTTGAACCATTATAGCTTGGAAACTGAAGAGCAACATAAAATATACTGCCATATCACTGAAAGCTTAAAAAGAGAACAATCCAAAGATAAAAATCCCATCAAAATCTAATGAAAAATAGACTTCACATATTTCTAATGCAATTTTGACCTCTTTGACCCCTTATAGCTCGGAAACAGTAAGAGCTACCTCAAATCTGTTGACATAACCCTGAAAGCTTACATTGAGCGGAATCCAAAGAAAAAAATCCCATCAAAATCTGACGTAAATAAAGATTTTACATATTTCTAAAAATAGCAATTTTGGCCCTTTTGACCCCTAATAGCTCGGAAACGGTAAGAGCTACGCCAAATCTGTCGTCATACCTCTTAAAGCCTACAATGAGAGGAATCTAATGAAAAAAATCCCATTGAAATAGGAAGAAAAATAAAAATTTTACGATATCTGCATGTTTGCAATTTTTGCCCCATTGGGCCCTGGTAGCTTGGAAAAGGAACAAGTTATTAAAATATGTTAATTTTTCATAAGGAATCCACTGCAAAAAACTGCATCAAAATCGGACTAAAAATAAAAAAATTAAATTTTTGAAATTTGCCCCCTTTGGGCCCCATTTATCTCATGAACGGCACATGCCACATGAAATTCGTTGGCATACTACTGATTGGAAATTTCCTCAGGAAGACACTGAAAGAAACCCCATCAAAATATGATGAATAAAAAAGATTCTACAGTCAAATATGTTAAAACATCAAATTTAACCCTTTTTGGCCCCTTTTCCCAAAACGGGTGGGGCCACAATGACCAAAACTAAGCCAAGCCTTCCTTTTGTGCCAAGGAACATTGTGTTAAAATTTCATAAGGATTGGTCAACTGAAACTAAACTTATTGACCAAAAACAAAAGTGTCTACAGACAACGACGACAACGACGACAGCACCATACCATTATACGACCGCAAAAATTTTTGCAGTCGTATAAAAATTATGGTTTACTAAGGTTTGCCTGACATGTCCCTCAGTCATGCAAGTCGGGTATGTCTGTACCAATTTAAAAAATCAAAAGCTTATTGTGCAGCACATATATACGCAATATTGATTCTACAATAAAATTAAAACCATTAATCCAATAAAGGGCTACGCCGAGCGCAGCATGATACGACCGCAGCATGTCGACCACTGAAATTTCAACAAAGGTAGTTTAAAGTGAATGTGGACACAGTAAAGAGCTTGACACAATAATTAGATGGANCAAAGAGACCTAATTTTCTTAGAGGCTGTGAGATAGCCCAAGATGCATCTGCACACAAAGTTTGATGACCCTACCCTTCATAGTTGCAGAGATATATGCCCAAATGCGGACGCGGACGTAGACGCGGACTAGGACGCCGGGGGTACACCAATAGTCCCCCTCAACTTCGTTGAGGCGAACTAAAAATGCGTTATCCAGGTTAACGACGTCTTTTTTTACTGCACTATATTTTTGCAGAGCGGTTTAATGGGCAAACGGAATTATCGAAAAATATTTCAGTTTGCTATTCATGACGTTGACCATTGAAAATGAACGTTACAATTACATTTGGAATTATAAATCATTAAAATCCCTGAAAGCAATCTTACGTTATCATACGCATAAAGCTAATTCTCAAAATTTGCACTTTTTCATATAAAAAGTTTTTTCCCAAAAATCATTTTCCGATTTTCCTAAAAAATGTAAGGGCTTCCTTCGGTCAAATTCAACTCAGAATACAAAATTCATAAAAATCGGTCAATCTAGAGTTATCGCACGACATGGAAAACGCTGACAGACGGACGGACAGGCTGATTACTATAGGGTGCCGCCATTTCATGGGGGCCCTAATAAGGGCTTTTCCAGAAAAAATTGTATGGGGGGGGGGGGGGGGGGTCGGAAGGCACTTTAATTAAAATTTGATGGGTTGTGGGTATATTGGAGACTTGTACTGTAGAAACACATAGAAAAAGAAAATAAAATTTTATGCATGATGGGTCCTTTTTAAAAGTGCCTTCCGACCCCTCAATACAATTAATTCTGGAATAGCCCTAATTATGGGAACTTGCATAAAAATAAGAAATTTCACTTGTAGAACTATGTTAACTTACTACTATCATCCAGTAAAGATTTCAGAACTGTTTCAAATCTCTGTAATAGACTAGCTGCTAATTCTTCGAACTTGGCTCTGGAAATGAAAAACATCAAACTTTCAATTAATTCTGTACAAAAAATGTAGAAAAATGTCATGTAAAGATCTAATAATTTTATGCTTTGCCTGAACAATATTACACCTAAAATTAAGTGTTCATTATATTTGGAAAGTGTGCATTGATAAAAGTGGCAATATTTAAGGGCTTTTCCATCAAAATGCATGTACCAGGGTCGGAAGGCAATTTTCTATTACCCCCACAACCAAGGGTAATAGACAAATATGAGTATAGCAATAAGATACAAAATTGACAAGAACCCACAAGAACTTTCATTTTCTGCCTTCCGACCCTGGTACATCCTTTTTAATAGAATAGCCCTAACTGAAGGCACTGTACTGCAAACAGTTTTGTCAAGTTGCTATCCAAATTGTATGATACAAAAAATTTTTTTTATGCATGTAAATTGTTGCTAAACAGAGGTTGAACATAGCACTAGACTAACATCTTTGACTCTGAATTTTCATTTCATGCCAATTTTTTTTTGACCAGTTGGGCTAGTATGGAAAATTTGAGCACTGCTTTGGTGAAGGTCTTTGCTCGATAATTGTTCATATATAACATGCTTATGTCAGCATGGAGGCTTGTTTCCTTTTACAGATCTAAATGTCAGGAAATGAAAGTGTATATCAATTGATGGTATAATCACGCCAATCTAATGCCTCTGAAGATCAAAGATTACAAGTGAATTCTGACCACATCAAATGCACTCACCTGTCTAATCTCCCTGTTACATCTTTGTCATCCATAAAACATTCTATATTAATTGGAATGGCTTGAGTATTAGCACTCATTAATTTTTTTAACTTCTCACATTCAGTTTCTAATCTCAAACGAGCTTTCATATTTTTAGAGACATCTATTTTATAGCGTTCCTTGAAGTCTTTCGCGAAATGGTCACATAAAACTTTGTCAAAGTCTCTACCTCCTAAACATGCATCAAAATTTGTTGCTAAAACCTGTGAAAAGAAATAAAGATGACATTTACTACACAATGACAGACAATATTTTCATGAAAAATAAATTTGCAACTCAAAAAATGGAATAAAGGGACAAAATCACTCTTAACTCTTCCAACAACTTATGCCATGTATGTGTGTTTCACGAGGGTGTCACCAAAAATAAGAAAAACTGCTTCTTTTTGGGGCTCAGTGAACCCTTAAAATCAGTATGATAAGACTTTGAAATATAAAGTTTACTATCCAATCATATTATATCCTTTAAGTTTGATTAGAATCTGACATTAAAGTTTGAATATTTTTACCATTTTAGCCTTTCAATTAAGATGAAAAATACGATGAAAATCTATCTTTCATTTTGTTTTACCGAAGGCCACAATAGCCATTTGTGTTGAACAGTGACCCCATTTCAACAAATGCAATGAAAACCCTACCTTTAATTAAAACCTATCTTTAATTTTGTTTTATGGAAGACCACGACAGCCACTTGTGTTGAAAAGTAACCTATGCCAACAAATGTGATAAAAACCTACCTTTAATTTTGTTTTATGGAAGGCCACGACAGCCATTTGTGTTGAACCTTAACCCATATCAACAAATGTGATAAAAACCTACCTTTTATTTTGTTTTATGGAAGGCCACAACAGCCACCTGTGTTGAACAGTAACCCGTGTCAACAAAAGTCTTTAATTTTGTTTTATGGAAGGCCACAACAGCAACTTGTGTTGAACATTAACCCATGTCAACAAATGCAATGAAAACCCTACCTTTAATTTTGTTTTATGGAAGGCCACAACAGCTGCTTGTGTTGAACAGTAACCTATGCCAACAAATGTGATAAAAACCTACCTTTAATTTTGTTTTATGGAAGACCACGACAGCCACTTGTGTTGAACAGTAACCCATATCAACAAATGTGATTAAAACCTATCTTTAATTTTGTTTTATGGAAGGCCTCGACAGCCACTTGTGTTGAACAGTAACCCATATCAACAAATGTTATAAAAACCTACCTTTAATTTTATTTTATGGAAGGCCTTGACAGCCACTTGTGTTGAACAGTAACCTATGCCAACAAATATGATAAAAACCTACCTTTAATTTTGTTTTATGGAAGACCACGACAGCCACCTGTGTTGAACAGTAACCCATATCAACAAATGTTATAAAAACCTACCTTTAATTTTATTTTATGGAAGGCCTCGACAGCCACTTGTGTTGAACAGTAACCTATGACAACAAATGTGTAAAAAACCTACCTTTAATTTTGTTTTATGGAAGGCCACAACAGCCACTTGTGTTGAACAGTAACCCATATCAACAAATACTACATTTCTTGGTTTTTCAGACTCTGGTGGCAGATCTTGTTTATATATACCATATCCTAAAGCAGCTGTAAAAAAAAAAATAAATGAAATATTATTTCGCAGTATGCAAATAGAGCTGTCGAGGAATCCTGAATTATGTGCATATTTAAATAGCAGTATACCATGGTATACAGTAGAACTTTGATGGCATGAAATGCAATAGCTTGAACACCATGGATGCCTCAAACCCATTTTCTAGTCCCTCTATTCAAGTTTTAATATAGTTCGACCTCAGTAGCTCGAACACGCTTTTAGCTCATACTGTTTTCAATGGTCCCTTGGATGATCAAGGCATGGAAGTCCAGACAGTACTTGTGTGTATTGTCTTCATGTTTTATGTACTTCATTGTACGGGTACTCGTCTTGATAAGTTGGACATTTTTCTAGTTTGATTTTTACTGTGAGTCTTTTTGTGTATTTATTTTTTAGCCATTCACCACACATACTGGGAGGGTTTGGATCCAAGAAAACGGGTTTAGCCCCATCGCAATTTTTGCGCCTGTCCCAAGTCAGGAATATGTTCGTCATTGGCTTGTCTTGTCTTCTTATAAAATTTTAATTTTTTGATAATTGGGTTATTGGATGTGGTATGTTTCCATTGATTTATTCACTTTTTTACTTTTTTGGGGCCATTTAGGGCTTACTATATGGTTTGAGGTTCCTCACTGCGTTGAAAACCGTATGGTGACCCCTAGATGCTTTTTTTGGGTCGTTTTAACCTGGATATGGGATGTTGTCTCCTTGACATTTACCCCATTTCCTTTCTTTTTCATATTGTATATTATATCCATATAAAACATGATATTTTAAGTAAAGAGTAATGGGTAAAACCTTCAACTTCTCTGTGTATAAATAATCAATGAATACAGTTGAGTTGATTATATATCCAACAGACTTATTTCAACAACTTCTACCTCCATACATCCCATCTTCAAGGTATTTCATAATTGTCATAGCTATATTTTCACATGTAAATGTAGAACTAGTTTATTTTCTGTTGTGACTAAATTTATTTTTGCATCTTTCAATCTTCAATAAAGTAATTAAAATTCTCTTTAATAAATTTTTTAATAAGGTTGGGCAAAGTTCAAGAAGAATACCATTTTCTAATTTTCAATTGAAAACAGACTTTTTCGAGAATTAACTACAAAACTGACACTGACGTTTAAATTTTAAGTGTAAATTAATTTTGGTTGAATTTGTTAAGGATTTAATTACACTTAAAATTTAAACATCAATAAATTTTAATTGATATTTGTGCAACCCAGTCCAGACTTTTCGGGCCAACTCGATTTGCGCCAAAAATGAATCTAATTGCACCACAATCAAATTGCGCCACTTATTTTGGACCACCCTAGATAGAAATTGCGCCAATCAAAAATATAGGTAGGTCAAAACTTGGGCAAAGGTAGATATAGATAAATTGCTGAGGCTGATATTTATAACTCAGAGCGCACACATAGTCTTTCCCTGTGACTTTGCTGGCTGTGTATTTCTAATATATCTCGATACCAAACAATTCTCGGTTGGAATGATGATGTATTCTAAATGCTTTAGTGTCACTGCGGGCCCTCTGAATTTGATGTATGTCGTGGCCTACATCTTAGTTATAGTATATAAAACCACGAACATTGCCAGATGGGGGTTTATTGTAATGGCAACCATGATGAAAGGGTTCGGGTCTATTGCTTGTTTGTCTAGCGAGTGATTGAGTTTCAGCCAAAACAGACGATGGAAACATTTGAGTTATTATTGATGTAGCTAGAAAACATGCAGATAGAAAACTTATCTACTCTAGCGTCGGAAGGCATGTCAAGCATCAAATGGGGTCATTTTGCAGGTAAAAATACAAGTATGTATACAGGTAAGGGTGGCGCAAATAGATTCTATTAACTGGCACAAGTTATACTTACCAAATTCAAAATTGTAACACAGTTACTATCTATGAAAATACCCAATTGGCACAAATTGATTCCGACCGACTTTTCACTGGCAGTGTGACAGGGGCCACCTGGATCAGATCATGTTTTTTTTTATCCTTCCTGAGTACCTGATACCTCTAACCTCTTTGTCGGTTCACATTGCTAAAGCTTTTTTGTGGTGTTCTTATTCATACTTGTTTATTTTGTCTCTGTCATGTTGTCTCCATCTGTTTCATGTTTTTGAATTTTTCTTTCGATGCTCCCTTACCCATGTTACCGATGCATTCAAGCCATTGTATACTACATACATGTATGTTAACCTGCTGTGGTATCATTTATGACATTCATACAATCCAATATTTTACGAAAGGATATGGAGTAAATGAACATGAGAACATAACACATACTGTAAAAGCAGAAATATTCGTGGGGGATTAAATTTCATTTATTTCTTGGGTAAGAAGTATCAATGAAATTAAATCCGCATGAACTCAATAGACGATTTTCATATTCACGGGATGACCGCTATTTTAGCACGTTTTTCAAAGGGACGTCACTCGCTAACACCCGACATTCTGGTTTTCGGTCTCATTAGGGAAAGGACGGTCAGTAAATATTTTCTCTGTAAACGGTTACGATTTTCCCTATGGTAAGTACCCGAATAATTTGATATAATTTATTTAAACACAATCGAGATATTACCCCTAGTCCAGTGATACATATCTTTGAATTCGAGATTTACTGCCGTCCCTTATTACAATGGAACTGTAAACCTGACTGTCGGGTCAGTAGGTTACTTCCCTTTTTTGAAAACGTTATAAAAACGGAGCCAAAGTCGGGATAAGAAATAAACATGAAATTGGTCAATTGCAGTCATACAAATAACTAAATATACCATGAATTCCACGAAAATTCATCCCCACGAAATAGTTTTGAAGGTTCAATCCAAGAAATTCTATCCCCATGAAAATAAATGATAATACAGTATGTCAACTCCAACTGCAATAATTTTAATGAGCTGTATGGCCATTTTGGAAATTTATTCCTTATCAGCAGCACTAGACTTATTAAGACTTATTTCACAGGCACTGCTAGTGTTTTAGTTCTGTAGTATTCTTATTCATTTTTGTTTTGTCATTGTCATGTCTCCATTTGTGTTACATCCAAATAACTTTGTTTTGGAGATTTTTGATTTTAGAATTTTCCTTGCTTCAGTATTTGTTTGCCTATTCAATCCATTATATCCTACAAATGGTTACCTGCTGTAGTATCATTCATTACTTTCATACAATTAAGTCCTGCTATTTCACAAGCATTCAACATGGCTCTTCTTTCTATATCTGTAAAATATGTGGGTACCTACAAAAGAAAAGGAAAATTTAGTGATGACCGATTTTTTTTTAGCTGAATTATTTGATACTTTACTTTGCAATTACTATAATACAAAACCTTTCTTTATCTGTTAACTGTCTAAGAGATGTGATGGGTCAGCCATCTTTTATTCTTATTCCAAAAGGTATACAATCTTCATCTCTGTTTGGCAGGGAGCTAAGAAATCTACAAGTACGGTAGAAGTCTTTCGTTCTTTTCATTTCAATGAATCATCCTGTTTACCATGTTGTTTTTTACCATATTTTTTTTATTGATCAATAGTTTGATTTATTGCTGCGATCAAGCAAGTGGCAAAACTTTCAGTTTACCGTAGTTAAAATTTACACCCTACGCTCTCTACATTTCATTGAATCGCCATCATGCAAAGACAACATTGTATACATTTGTCAGGTTTTCACGTCTGATATATCTACAATGTAGACATTTAACATCGATGAATCTTACACATTGTGTATGTTAATCTTGACTTCATTACAATAAAAGTTTTGCCACTTCCTCGACCATAGCAATAGTATTTGTTTGCCAAAAAGTATACACCGCATCAATAACCATCTATCAATTTAGCTTGATTTAGTATTTGTTTACCAAAAAGTATACACCGCATCAGTAACCATGGAAACCACGTTGTTTATCAATTCAGCTTGATTTAGTATTTGTTCGCCAAAAAGTATATATAGCATCAGTAACCATGGAAACCATGTTGTCTATCAATTCAGCTTGATTTAGTATTTGTTCTCCAAGAAGTATACATAGCATCAGTAACCATGGAAACCATGTTGTCTATCAATTCAGCTTGATTTAGTATTTGTTCGCCAAAAAGTATACATAGCATCAGTAACCATGGAAACAATGTTGTCTATCAATTCAGCTTGATTTAGTATTTGTTCGCCAAAAAGTATACAAAGCATCAGTAACCATGGAAACCACGTTGTCTATCAATTCAGTTTGATTTAGTATTTGTTCGCTAAAAAGTATACACCACATCATGCATCAGTAACCTTGGAAACTTTATGAAAGACGGCTTTTTAAGTTTCTGAACTTTTTATACTATAACATCACTTAAGCTTAGCAATATGAAAGAGGGGATAAATCAGTTTATTTCTTTATATGTGAAGGTTAGTGTAAAAATACTTATATCACACATTACTGCTTTAAAGCTCCCATTTTCGGCAAAATTACACAATCTTTTTCAATTAATAAGAAATTCTTTTTTGTGGATAAAAGCAATGCCTGAGAAGCTTATCATTGTTTTTGCCGATTGAAAGCGCTGGACACTTACCGACACAACAACATCCACAACTTTTGTCTTCAACCCTGCCTCTGAAATCTGTTTCAGTTTTGTCAACAAGGATGCCATCATCTGCTCTGGTGTAAATTGGTATTCATTTTCAAGATATTGCACCTAAAAATAGTGTGTACAGTATGTATTATCATTAACAATACTTCTAAAGGAGATCTGGGATTTACCATGTTAGCATACTTGTAAATCACATTATTTTCCCTTAAATTAGGCATGCAATTTTGGTTTCAAGGACAGTGAAATATTTAATTTGTTTATAATTCATGTGATGTCTTGATACTTTATTTGAACTGTGAAGTTTCTTGGGAGTCAAAATTCTCACAAAATTGAATTTGAAATACCGTAAAAAGGCATGTATTATCTGCACATTTTTACCCTAAAAAGGATTTAAGGGTTTGGGGATGCGGATTATACAAACCTATACAACTTGAGGATTTGGCCAAGTGCCCTGAAGATCGATTGTTAGTCCTGTTCAAACCAAACAGACTGTTCTTAAAATTGTGGATCTAATTAAATATGTTGGTTTGAATTGCAAAGTGCCTTATAGTTATAAAAAATGGGTCTTTCCTCCAAAAAAAGCTATTTTGATGTCAGAACAAAAATATTTTTATCAGCCGCCATTACTGTCAACAAACCACGTGATCGGTAAAGTGTTGATTTTGTGAAAATGAGCTATTTATATCATATTACCCCTGATAACAATTAACTTGCCAAAGATGCAAAATTATAGGATTAAGTGGCTTATTATTACATTCCAAAACAGTTTATAGGGAATGAAAGGCTTAGAAATATAAAATTAAATGTAAAATAAACATGGATATGACAGTCCGCACCGAACCCGTTCCGATTATTCCATCTTACTCGAACTTCCTGATTGATGAAACGATGTTATTTTTCTTAAGTTTTGTCGTGTTTGAACCTTTTTATCAGTAAAAAATTCAGAAAAGGCTTCAGATATAGTAAATAAAGACTCGTTCAGTTGATAAACTATGAAAATATCGATTTACAGGTACAAAATAACTAAATCACAAAATAAACGATCATACAGATCTTCACGTAGACTTTGTTGGTCAAGGTCCCAGCCTACTAAAAGTTTTTTCCCTGGATTTTAAGGTAAAAAAGGGGCCTGCGGATTATACAAAAATGCGGATAATACATGGCCTTTTACAGTACATACTATCCATCTGAATTAGACATCAGTTTATCCTTACTAGAGTTTAATTCAAGAAAAAATTTAAATATAAAAGCTATATTCATCTTGAATTTCATTTACACAATTGTGATATAGCTTTCCTCACCTTTATCAAAACTTCATCTTTCTTTCCTTTCTCCACTTTAAATGGTTTAATATAGTTTTCTAACTCCTTCTGTACAAATGGATCAGAGAATTTTCTTCCAATGAACCGTTTAAATGTAGATACTGTGTTTTTCAAATTCGTTATACATTGGTTTTTGGCTGATACTC
Source organism: Modiolus philippinarum (assembly GCA_002080025.1). Lineage (NCBI taxonomy): Eukaryota > Metazoa > Mollusca > Bivalvia > Mytilida > Modiolidae > Modiolus > Modiolus philippinarum. Next base: position 10,809 of record MJUU01015349.1, on the reverse strand, counting down.
CAATACTCCTGCTCTTTTCATTGAATGACACAAAAGATCTGCAACAAGATGATAAATGTACATTTATGTTATCATAAAAGGGGTTTGACGTTAAAATAACACTAGTCCTCTAGCCTGAGGCTAACAGTCTGTGAAATTCATTTAAAATTTGGTGGACATTTGGTCTGGCAGTCTTTTATGGCATATCACAGGGTTCCCACAACATTATTGTAATCAAATTCAAGGACTTTTCAAGGTCTTTCCTATAATTTTCAAGGTCCGTTGCCTGAACAAACTCATTGCTTCTGCATGAGAAACAACAATCAAGCAATTGAAATCCAGTCAAACAAGCACTGTGAGACTGTCTCTTTGAACTTACTATGAAGCACATATAATCTCTCATTGTTTAAGGTTTCAAGGGCCGAGCTCAATTATCCTGTTCAGGACATATTCTATCTGTTCTATGAAACATTGATAATCGAGTGCATAGAACTGGAACAGAACATTCAGTATGGAGATCGAAATCTAAATGATCGCGATATTTACTGCAGCAACCCTTCACTCATTGGGAGATTAAAGAATCTATTTTTTTACGTTGTGAAATAGATTTTGCCTTAAAGTTTACTCAAAAACGTGCTGGAAACGTATTTAGTTTCTTCTGCAAGCACGGAAAATGGGAAATAACTTTCAGATTCCTTTAATTGTGAAAAATGTTTATTTTCTTTTGAACAATTGATCTCCATATTGAATTCAACCACTGAATTGACAAGCGTATATTCATTGTCATCAAAATTGTATTTTGGATAGGCTCGTGTATTTAATTATTACCGTCCAGAGCTCCAGATAAGAATTTGCTATTTGGGTAATTGCATTCTTACTTTTGTTATCAATTGGGTCATAGCAATTTTCCTAGGTAAAGCCATATATGTTCAACCCTTACAGTTAAAATGAGGTGGGTTTCCATTCCTTAGAGCTGTAGTATATTGGGGTTTTTATATAAAAAAATAAATTATACATGTGTTATTATTATTATTAAAAAATGTTGTCATCAATCAAAAGGATCAATTTCAAGGCTATAAATTTTAATCATGTGTCATTGAAAAAGTTCGAACTGTCCATGCATATAAAGTGGTAATGTCATTGTTTGATGTTTTGGCATGGTGAAGATTATATCAATTTTATCCACCTTTATTTCTACTTCATTGATTGATTGATTAATTAGACTGTTATGTATAGTGAGCAACTTTTCAGCTATGTAAGGAAGAGAAGAAGCTAACCAATTGAAAAAGTTACAAGTAAAAGAAGGAAAGATATAAAGAAGGAATAGGCAATCGGGGCACTAAGAATGGAAAAGAAGAAAATTAGTAGGGACAGGAAATTTAGCCTTCCATAGAACCCCTATTGTGTATGCTCTTGTTCCAGAAATATAGGAGAGCTCTTTCTACTGCAAAAGATGTGTATTTTCTCCACACAGTTTGTCGGTTAGGCATTTCATATTATACTAGTAACCTGTCAACCCAACGGCCACTTGAAAACGGAAGAAATGGGTAGGGGCAGGAAATTAAGCCGTCCGTTCGACCCCTAGTGAGTCTGCACTTTTACGGGATATTAAGGAGGGGTCAAATACATCATTCCAAATAAAATATAAGTAAAAGTAGAAAGACTAAAAGAAAGCGTTAACACCTGGGGCATAAAGTTATGACTGCCGATGGAAAATTGGGAAATGGATAGGGGCAGGAAAATAGCCGTCTATACAACCCCTCCTGTAATGGTTGTACAAGAACCATAAATGAATTTTTTATACTTCAAAGAGAGTGAAGTTTTGTCTTTGAAAGTTTGTGTTCAGGCTTTCCTTTGTAGATTCTTAGTTATGTCCTTTGCATTTACTACATATATATGAAAAAGGAAATGGGGTAAATGTCAAGGAGACAACATCCCATATCCAGGTTAAAACGACCCAAAACAAAGCATCTTGGGGTCACCGTACGGTCTTCAACAAATTAATGAACCTCACACAATATAGCAAGTCCTAAATGGCCCCAAAAGGTAAAAAAAGTGAATAAATCAATGGAAACAAACCACATCCAATAACCCAAATATCAAGAAACTAAAATTTTATAAGAAGACAAGGACAAGCCAATGACCAACATATTCCTGACTTGGGACAGTCGCAAAAATTGCGGTGGGGTTAAACTCGTTTTCTTGGATCCAAACCCTCCCCCTATGTGTGGTGAATGGCTAAAAAATAAATACACGAAAAGACTCATATACTTTCATTGTTTATTTCTGTATTATAATCCAACTACCCTGCATAGATAGGGCTTTCACATCCCAACACGTTGGGATGCCTCTTGCAGCATTGTTTTGAACGAGACCAACAGCAACTTTACTTATCCATCAGAAGCTTCCCTTGTTTAACACTGATTGCAAAATTTCGGAAATATGTATGTTGTATTTCCAGTTCTATGAATACACCGTATATCTGCAATGCGAATCCCTTGTACGTGTTTTTACTTGAAAATCCGTAGTGGTAATAATCACCTCTACAAAGACGGTTTCAATTTTCGGTCCATTTTACTCTCAAAATCGTTCTACTGTAACCCGGAACCAAAAATCAAACGACAGGGACACGGTTCAATTTTACTGGTTTTGCTAACACCAAGAAGATTTGGCTACCCTGATCTATCAAAAGTTCTGACGCGACAAATGGATGAAACTACGCAGCTCTCCATGATAGAATTGACTGAAAACTCATTGTTGCAAAAATATTTGGGTAAGGTCACTTTTATATTGGTTACTTAACGCATGTCAAAGAGAATAAATTGAGCTTTCATTTATTTAATTGCGTAATCTTGCAAATGCGCAGCTTACCTGTTGCTGTACATGTGTATCACTTTCCGGTAAATATAACATAATTAATAGATTCTACTGTGGAATTTCAATTCCGGGTATTGCCAACTTCGAATATTTATTGAGATTTTCAACGTTTTTTTTTTCGCTAAAACAAAGCAGTTTATCAGTTGGCACAGTAGGAAAACGGATGTTCTGACCCACTCGATTATTGATCAGAGTGCTGTGAGGAAGCTATAATCGAGCAACACCATGCTGACTAGAAGAAAATCAAAATAATATTCGAGAAACGCGACATAATTTGTTAATGATTTTTCATCGCTTAATTGCAATGTTCAAATCTCGTGATGTCAAGCGCAATTAAGACTATGACTTTTTAAAGAAGTTCGGCACTATCAATACTCGTCCCTAGATTCTAATTTCATACTAAACACATTAAATCGAAAGATCCGGGTACGAACTTTTTGGGGGACGAAACATCATATGATCGGAGGAAGTTAACCCAAATTTAAATCAAAATCTTCGGCGATTAAATTTCACGGTTTTCTCCCGGTTTTTTTCTAATTTTATGGAATTTCACGGCTTTTTCCCGACCGGGAACACCTCAAACGAAATTCCCGGTTTTTTCCCGTTTTTCCGGTCTTGTGGGAACCCTGCATATCAGATCGACCAAATGGTCATCGGACCGAAAGTTTCCACACATTTTGTATTATCGGAGATTTCCAGAAAATCATGTTTTTTTTTATATCGGTTTATTAATACTTATCTCTTCTTGTTTTGGAATGTTTTCATCTGGGCGGTAGTCAATTTTACCCCAATTGATCAATTTGACGAAAGATTCTTGACAGGAAATGTTAGCGATAACAAAATAAAGTCTCAAATCTATCAGATGATTGTCATTTTTGCAGCCCGAATCATCGTTTCCAGTGGTTTAGCCCAAGAACAATGCCGGACAATCAGAACAAATTTTTTTTACCAGACCTCCTATGTCGGTTTTGTCAATCGGACTGACGCATTTGGTGAAGACTGGGCTAATTATTTATAGGAAGGACTAATAAATTTTGTAAATGGTAGTCCTTTTAGCTTGCAACATTTGGAAAATTTCACAAAACGCTCTTTGTCTAAGGCCAGTAATTACATGTGTATTAGTAGAGAATTTGAGCATCTTCAATGTAGTCCTTTTCACTAAAATTTGTGTCAATGGCTGCATAATAGTTTAAAATTATAGACTAGGTAACATTAGTTACCATTAGTATTTGAATTATTTCTATAAAACACATCAGAGTCATTTCTTTACTTTTCAAGACAGGTTGAAAAATCTTGGTTTTGTCTTGTTTCACTGTTAATAGAAATGGAACGTAAGAGAACTGTTATGTAACTATAAAGGACAAGGTTCGGTAAGGGCCTTTTTTGGCCCACTTAATTCCTCATTTTTTAAAATTTGTCAAAACTTTGTTGTCTGATTGTTTTCTTATAGTAGGATGGTTGCATTAAATAGATTGGTGTTCATTTTGCAAAAAAATACTACTGGGATCCTAGAAATAATGTCAAAATATTAGCCCAAAAAGGCAAAAATTTCAAATTGTACATTTTTGTCATTTTTAACTCGTAAGCCGTAGGCTGAGAGTTATTAAAACGATCCGAGAAAGTCAAGTGAGGCTTTAAGCCTATTAATGTATGTGAAGAGCTACATGCTTCCGACCAAAACATAATGCATAATGCTATAGCTATTTGATGCAATATCCTGCATTTTAGGCCCTACTGGCACTAAACAAAGCTTCCTCAGGAATCTAGTTTTTACTTCCAATTTTCCAAGTTTTGTTTTTAATTCATTTTCTGATATGATCAAGAGCCATCATGTTCATATTTAATACTTTGAGAGATTTCAATTAGCAAAGCAATGTCAACACAAGTGATCATCTGCTCTATATTTTTCATATTAGTGTAGCTGATGTTATCAAGCTTTTCATTGTTCTTTCTCTGTAAGTCAACATGCAAGGTTCATGATTAATCACATTTTTTTTCTATTTTTTTTTACTAACAATACCAATTCTGTTTTCCTTTTTTAGGGACCTACTTCAACGTCCTTGCCTTTAAAATTTCGTCACCACAATAACTACTAATACTAGTACATGTATGTAAATATTGTACAGTAGTCCCCCTCTTTAAAGACAATCCCATTTGCAACAAAAAAGCGGCCTTAACAAAAGTTGGACTCGTAAATGGAACTAAACCAAATGAATGGAATGGTTTACATTTGCTACTTGGAAAATTATGGCTCGTTGTTTACGCTGTTCACTTCCCGACAAGAGTATGCCATCGTTCGTTTTTATCCAAGATAACATTCATACTTAAAAAAACATAGAAAGCAGCCACAGCCTGCTAAGCTCACCTCATTGTACAGCATTGTCACATGTTGCACATGTCAGTAAACAGGAATGGACTATAATCATTTTTTAACAGACTCAGTCATGCATAAATTGTAGTTTACAGTCTGCATCCGAAGCATTCATTGTTGTTGTCATCCCAAATTGCATCATACATACCGATACATACCGATATGGTTGCGAAGGGACATGTCAGTAAGCGGGAATGAACTTTAACCATTCTACCTAACCAAGTCGCAATAAAATGTAGGTCAGAGACAGCATCCAAAGCATGCATTGTTCTTGTCATCCCAAAATCCACCATGCATACCAATATGGTTGATGTGGGCCGTAACCAGGTCGCTCATGCCTAAAATGTAGGTCAGAGACAGCATCTGAAGCATGCATTGTTGTTGTCATCCCATTCTTCCTAACAGGACGCGGACGCCGACACTAGGGGTATCACATAAGCCCCCCTCACTTGGTGAGGTCAGCTAAAAATGTTTAATTTGTAAATAATTTTTGAGTTTCAAGCAATGAAATGTCCATCCAACTTCACTGACCGTCACCCTTTCTACTGGATTCAACAAAGACGTCCTTGATGCAACGAGTTTAACTTTGTTTTAGAGCGTTAACAATTTTCTTCTTAAACCCCCAATATCTTTGTTTACAGATTGCGCAATCACTTAGGCAATTTGCATCGGTTAATTTCATTGGTCCCCTGGATACTAACAACAAATCAAATTTATTTTTACCGACTGGATTCGGAATGGGTATTTTCTTAACTTTGGCAGGCAAGCGGCCAAGCGACTATTTCTAACACTGAATTAACCAATGTATAATCGAAAAAATAGTTCAAATAAAATTCTAGATTATAAAAGAATACTTGAAGAAAACTAGAATATTTTTATAAAAAAAAAGTTTAAATAATTTTTAAACAATGACAAGATTTGAACAACCGAAAGATACCAGGATGTGAAAAATAAAAGTCTCCAAATAAAAATAATTCGTAAAGGTTCCGCGGAACCTAGTTTGCGCTAGATTGTCTGTGCAGAACATGTGCAGTACAGAGTGTTCTGCACAGACAAATAGAATGTCACAGAACAAGAAGTTGCGCTTTCTATGATGGAAGACAAAAGGCGGGAAATATTTCTGAAATAAAACTTGAAATTAAACATTACATGAAAAATATATTGTCATATTTATGTTATTTTATATAATACTTTTTGTTTACTGTGCCCATGATGCAAATTTTGATGCTGAAAAGGATTAGAAAATGCTAAACTGTTGTCTTTCTTTCAAGGACCTGTTCCACGATACTAATGTGCAGTACACCCTTTTACATTTCTTTATTTTAGTAGCACTGAAACCCTTCGCTCGCATTCAGAGAGTTGTTGACATCAATAAATATATGTTATTTATCAATTTCATTCTTATAACAATCAAGAAAGTAATTTTTATTTGTCAAAAACTTGCAAAATGTTCTAATCAAAACATTTGGCTTCCATCTTGGTCACATGACTGTTCCAATCACACCACCTTTCCAGTCAGTACAGACGGAACTGTGCAGTACAGGTGTTCCGAATCACTTGTTTGCTGTACTGCACGTCCATCACACAATTCACAGGCCAATCGAATGCGACCCATGTGTCTCGCCTCAGGGATGACGCTACTATATAATTTAGGGCCGCCCGGCGGCCCCATTCCCCAATCAAGAAAATTCCCAATCGTGGCGGATTTTTTTCATTTCCGTCTCCGGTGAATCTTTCGTTCCGATCCGTGTCACCTTTTGTCAGAACCGGAAATTACTCAAAACATCACAGTAACATCCAGAAGTAACTAAATAATGCAATTACGCTATTTACGACCACCCTGAAGATGAACAAAATGTCTGAGATCGCAAATGTCCATAAGGGAACATCTTGAGGGAACATCTTCAGAATGCGTAAAGTGAATTGAAATCGTGTTGTTATCGTTCAATTCGAGACTTTCATCCATTAGGTGGTAACGTGCAAATGCTCTCATTGCCAAAGAAATATTGAATAGTTATGACTTGAAATCAGAGTTTCTGAAACTGGGACTTTTAACTGGTTGAGAAATTGGAACTGCACTTTATATGGGGTGCTTTCATTTCTACTAGTTAAAACGAAACGTGGAAATGACCTGCGCTGTATGATTAATGAATGACATGGAATGAGGTATATTTATCACTAAGTTGGGTATAAAGGATTTGATTTTGGTGATAATATTGAAATGTGTAAGTCATCTTTATTTGCAGACAACCAAAGAATTTCTGACAGAATGTTGATTTGCTTTCATATAGGAAAAGAGCAGTACTTCTTTCGTTGATGATCAGCTTGATAAAATTCAAATCTGGTGTAATTTGAAAAACTATATAAAATATAGTCTTAATGTTTGAAAAAATGTAAAAAATATAGTCTTAATGGCTTTGGTGTAATGATACTTTCCATTCTTTAAACTCTTGTTGTGTGTACTTACACATATTCTTGGTTTATACAAACGTATGTTGCAGTATTGATATATTTTCATTTTTCCCAATTTCAGTTGTCGCGATGCGAAATTCCCAATTTGTTGGATGGGGGACCCATTTGAAAAGAGCTAAAATCATCCCTGCGCCTGCTCACACTGCATGTCATTATATTTTGGCCTATATTAGGATGTGGTTGCTAGGTAGAATTCCAAGGAACAACTAGTCTTTGACAGAGTTTCATCGAATTCCCCAAAATTGGAATACACAATTTTTGAAATCTTACCATTGAAAATATTGTTTTTTTTTACTAAAATTCAAAACACATGGTTGCAAACCAGAATTCCCAAAAATTGTTTGTCTTTGAGAGTTTCAGGAAATTTACCAAAATGGGAACCATATTTGTTAATTCTTAGTTATCAGAATTATGTCTTGTATGAAGAAATGACTAAAATATTTGATTGTATGCAAAAATTTCAAAAATTGTTAATCTTGGACATTTTCAATAAATTTACCAAAATTGGAACCGGGATAAAATTTTGAAATCTTATTGTGCATCAATGCACTATAAACAACAATCTAAAATCAAAACTGAAGTCCTTATTCTCAATTTTGTTTAAACATTGTTGATATATGCATATGGACCTAAATAGAAAATTTAGTCAAATTCATTGAAGTGGAAAATATAGGTCAAGGTGACATAATTCTGGCATGGATGTTGGTTACTCAAAAGATGTAACCACTTATCAATATTCATCAGTCTATGGCATGTAGGTGCTGAGATATGATGCAAACAAAACTAGATGTCGGAAACGACAGCTATCCCCGCACTCCCTGTTTGACACAGAAAACAGTTGTTATACACCCTTGGCATATTTTTTTTATCTACCTATTGATAGTCATTATTGTTACTAAAAGAATTCTAGGATATATGGTTGCTAAGTAGAATTCCAAAAAATAAGTGGTCTTTGAGATTTTCAGGAAATTTACCAAGATTGGAATCAATATTTTTGAAATCCAGTTGATGAAAATGTTTTTCCAAAACTACACAAACATTTTAAGTATGGTTGCTAGGTAGAATTCCAAAAAATAAGTGGTCTTTGAGACTTTCAGGAAATTTACCAAAATTGGAA
>MJUU01015348.1:65921-87135 GCA_002080025.1 Modiolus philippinarum | reverse complement strand
AACTGAGTATTGGAGGTCCAAAGTTGACAGGTCCAACCCAAACTTGTGATTTCAAATTATTTATACTGGAGAAACAGTATACATGTACAGCATTAGCTCTGTTAGAAACGGTATTAATATTCAAAGTCCGCCATGTTTTGAATTTGTGATTCGTTTTTTCATATTTATTGGAAATTGAAGCTTATTTAGCGACGCCTCCCGGTTGGTTTTAAAATACATATATATATTTAAATACATATATCAGAAAGAATTATGATTAGAAAAACCGAAATTCTCAGTAATCTATAACTGTTTAAGGTCATCGTGATCTAGCAAACTTCAGAAAACACTGAACTTGTAAATTCGCATGTATACCATTTTTTTCACTAAGAACATAATTTTTTATTATGGCTTTTCAAAATCTTCAACATGCTTGATTTCAATGAAAGCAGTAATACCCAAACATTTTTTCGCCCTCCATTTTAAAAACTAAATGCAACGAGTAAGTATCTATATTTTAAAAGTGTAACTGATTTAAAATGCACACATGTAAACATAATTTAACAGCAAATCGTATATTATTGAATATATTTCCGTCTAATTATAAAAATTATGCAATTATTTTCGTCTTTTCCGTTATTCTTTCAAAAATAGTTGAAAATAAGTAAAATTAAAAAGGTGTTATTGTGGAATATAAATCAAATACTATCGATGAAAAAATAAATAAAAAATTAATGAGTTTGGGGTATTTAGAATATACAATCATTATTTGTGAACGTTTTATGTCTATGTATTTCTTTGGTTATTAGTTGTGATCAGATTTATACATGATTCTTGTCGTATGCATCTCATCGGTTTTTAGTTGTGATCATTTTGGCGCCCTTTCTTATTGTTCGCTACCTTATTGTTCGCTGGCTTGATTTTGCTTATTGTTCGCTGGCTTATTGTTCGCTAGCTTGAGTCTAGTAGCTGGACACCTGTTTTTTCATCTTCATTTAGTGTACTTCCTGGTTCATGCAAAGTCTAAAGCCGGGCTATAACAAAGAAGACATACAAAAGGTGCCAAAAAATCAGAGTAACCAAATAGAAATGGTATTCTTCTATTTCTTCTACTATTATAAAAAAAAACTTTGCAGAGTCAAAAGTCAAGAGTAAATGAACCGTTTTTAACAAACATTTTTATTAGAACCGATTCAATAAATCTGTCACCACCGCCAGTTTATGACGTGTATAGCTTTTGTCAGCCTCTGTGCTAAAGAAAACACAATGCCATCAAATGTGGAAGGCAACAGACAAAATTATGTATACATTTATACGCAATGTTACATTTTGTCATCATTTTACAAAGGAACTGTCAATTATTGATATAGAAGCGAACAATGAACCAGTCACAACACCAGTGTATTTGATTGGTCAAGAAGATCAGGTAGGGACACATTTATTGAATCGACCCTAATAATAATTTCAAACAAATTTAACGAAGATTAGTAATTTAACAAAGAATTACAAATACAAATACAAAATAATATCAAGCATTAAAAATGACTCTACTACATCCTCCCCTGCATTGTTAAAATTACTTCCACGTCATGCTCTCTTCTTCCCCATCTCTGGAAGAAATGACGTCCTCGGCATGAACTAGTTGGTATTTTTCATTATCTTTAGAATGGTTCTAGACAATTCGAAATCCAGGCCATCGAATTGTCCTTTGGCTGTTTTTTCTTCAAGCCAACTGCTGGCTCGTTTGGACGTAGTGACATAGTCCTTGAGATACGCTGGTGGGCGGCCTTAATTGTTGATTCTTGTGGCGGTCTAGGTGGTGTCGGTAATTCTACGTTGCCGGGGTTGCTGTGTTGGTAGTATCTCGGTGGTTTCTTCTGCCATCTCTTGTGACGAGTCGACCAGCGCACTGCCAGTTTCATCATGTCCAGCTGAAGAGTCTTCTTCAGACTCTTGACCAGTCGTTGGAATCTCTACATCGTCACTCGCAAGGGTTGGTTCTTCAATGTGGCTCTGAACTGAAGGGGGTCTGCCGTCTCTTAAACTAGAGCCATGCTCTCCAATAATGTCAACATGGTCGTCACCAAGACAGCATAGGCACTTTCTGCCTAGTCAACCTCCATTGACAATGTTGCTCAGTGGGTCCACTTCAGGAAGGTAAAATACATATTTCTGCTCCGACTCCTCGTCTAATTCCGTTACATCATCGTTGCTGATGTCTTCAGATTTCGTCGTTGTCTTTGCAGCTGGTGTCCTCTTAGGCCTCCTAACTGCAGGCGCAGGAACTTTCTTCTTAATATCATCTCGTGACAGAAAATCTATGGGGAGAAGAAGGTTCCTGTGTTGCGTTTTCTTCTGGACCACATACACTGGTATTCCATCGTTAGACTGTCATAGCCTGTCTTTTGTCTCTCTTGGGCTGTTCTTGCTCCTTTTGTAGCCAGATCACATGCTTTCTTAAGTCGCTCTTGCATATTCCCAGCGCACTGTACTTACCATCTGCATCCAATCCGAATGCGATGTAAACTGGTAACCTAGGCTGCCGGCCGAACATCAGGTAGTACGGAGAATTATCCAGTAGTTGTCTGGTGGGTACAATTGTACGCATGGACGAGTCCAGCTATGTGCGACTTCCAGCCCTTTTTCTGTATGGTTTCCAAGGTCCCAGACATGCCGAGCAGAGTCCGGTTGAAAAGTTCTGTCGTGCCGTCCCCCATAGGATGGTATGGAGTGGTCCTGGATTTCTCCAGCCCTGTAATGCAGCACAACTCTTCAACTATCTTCGACTCAAAGTTGGCTCCCTGGTCGGAGTATATTCTTTGATGCAAGCCGTAGTGGACAACAAAATAGTTAAAGAAGGCTTTTGCTGTGGTCTCGCAGTCTGGTTCTTGGAATAGCCAAAGCATAACGGGTAGAATGGTCCGTTATCACCAGTACGTTCTCGTAGTCACCTTTCAATCGTTCTAGGCTCAAGTGGTCCATGTAGACAAATTCCAAGGGTTGTGAAGATTCGATGTTAATGAGTGGAGCTGTCTGGTTGGCTGGTGTCTTCCGTCGAATACATCTGTGGCATTGGCGTATCCAGTCCCCTATATCTCTATTCATGCCGTACCAGATGAATCTATCCCGTACCAATGACAGCGTCTTGTCTCGGCCCTGGTGATCCATGTCGTCGTGGAGCGACTTCAGGACTGTTGGCATACAGGCTTCTGGCAAAATGAACTGATTAACAGGTTCCTGGTCGACGGTTATCTCCCTTAAATAGAGGACATCATTAATCATTTCATCTAGTCGAAGTTGGTGACAAACCACGTATTCGCTGGGGTACGGTTAAGTTGGTTCCTAGTGGGCTTCGGATGATCATTCACCGAATAAATCCACCCTTTCAGCAATGGGCCAGTCTTCTGTGCTGTCTTCAGGTTCACTAATGGCTGTGCTGGTAATGTTGGTTCCTCACCTGAATGTTGTGACATCGCCAGATTTTGTGCAATCGGTTGAGCAAGCTGGAGGTTGCAGATGGCCTTCACTGAGTCAGTGTTCAGATTTGAGGTGATGTTCTTTCCAAGTAGTCCTAGTAGCCTTGAAGGCCCATCCACAACTGCATTGCTGGATCCTGGTCTGTACAAGATGTTAAAGTCGTACTGAGTAAGGGATGAGATCCACCAGTAGTGGTAAAACCATGATTCTACGGCAGTTGCACCACCCAATTGGGTGGTGCAATGACGTCACATCCGGAAGTATCACGTGACCGGATATGACACACCGGAAACACGTGACTCGATAAAACATACCGGAAGTATCACGTGACCGGAAACGGCGTCCCGGAAGTATCAGGTGACCGGATATGACACACCGGAAACAATGGGATGTGACAGTGAAACACTAAACCGGTCGAACCTGAAATTTAAAAGACAACCTGTTTGTTTCTGGTGATCACGTAATCTAATTTCTAGATGCCCCCTGAATAAACAAAAAGAAAAAAAAATGATGGTGTTTTTATTGACGTATGACAAGGTACGGCTTATTCAGTTTGCATAGGACATATGAGATAAAATGTTGAAAAGGTTAATATTATGACTAATGCATAATAAGCTTTGGGAAAATAAAATATATATCGATACATAAATGGTGTTATTTCTCTTTTGTGTTTCATCTCGGGTTAAGAAGGCTTGCTGAATGTGTAAACACGTTAATGATTTATATTTAAGGGTACGCAAACGCTTTAATATTCCAAATAAAACATAGTTATCAAGTAACCATCATTTCTGGGTTTTTATCCGAGTGACCTCAATGCAATAAACAATGAAACAATGGGAAAAAAATGTGAACACCATGGTTTCTACGTAATAACCTTTTCATCTGAAATCCGTTATGTATAAATTAGTATTCATCTTGTAGAACATGTCGAGAGCTACACATAGATATACAGTTTATGAAAATAGGTTTAGTAATGGCAAAGTTATGAAAGAAAAACCATGTATTAGAAAACACAAATTTTGATTCTTAAGGCAAATTAATTATGAAATGCAAAAGTTAGCTGGTGTCTTCTACGAGGTCCGCGTCCTTAGTATAAATGAAAAATCTTAATAGCGAGCGTCATTTTCACATTGATCACAGGACCGTACAGATCATACCTTCAAACAGGATTATTTTTTCCTTAATTTTTATAACTTCATGCGGGATTACATTTTCCATATATAGGTAAGTTATACACTTAATATTTTCAAAGGTGCACGAATAGGTATAAATAACTAAAAACTATAAGAAATTTGAAAGGTAGTCTTGTGACATATCAAATTGAAGCTAATCACATGTACATTACGAAAATAATATTTTGGACCCATCCTACAACTCACAAGGGTGTGACAGGGTCATAAAGTGTGAAAAATCAAAGTTCTTTAAAGGTAGTTATGTAGTATATCAAATTGAAGGTTACTTCTTGTACATTACGAAAATAATATTTTCGACCCCTCCCGACCCCTCCCCAAGGACATGACGGGGTTATAAAGTGTGAAAAATCAAAGTTCTTCAAAGGTAGTCGTGTAGTATATCAAATTGAAGGTTATTACTTGTACATTACGAAAATAATATGTTCCACCCTCCCGACCCCTCCCCAAGGGCATGACGGGGTCATTAAGTGCAAAAAATCAAAGTTCTTTAAAGGTAGTCGTGTAATATATCAAATTGAAGGTTAACACTTGTGCATTACGAAAATAATATGTTCCACCAATCCCGACCCACTCCAAGGGTGTGGCGGGGTCATTAAGTGCAAAAAATCAAAGTTCTTCAAAGGTTGTCGTGTAATATATCTAATTGAAGGTTATCACTTGTACAATATGAAAATAATAATTTCCACCAATCCTGACCACTGTCTAAGGGTGTTGTTGGGTCTATAGGTGCAAAACATCAAAGTTTTTAAAAGTAGTCTTGTGACATATCAAATTGAAGCCAATCACTCGAACATGTCGAAAACACTATATCGGACCAACCTAAAGGGTGTGGTAGGGCAACAAAAAAGAGAATGTCTCCAAAGGTACGCGTGTGACATATTAAATTTAGGCTAATTACGTGTATGTTAAGAACACATTATATTTCATTATATTTAACTATATCGGACTACAACAATATTACCTTGCAAGCATTAGTAAAAAAAACAATAAAAAATTAGAGGTGGTCGTATCCAAACGAAACTTGTTAATTAAACATGAAGACAACATTATGTAATATTTGTTCACCATAATTTTACTGCATTCTAATAATTGTATCTTTTTTTTCTTTATTTCAGCTCAAGATGAGCCCTGTAAATTTCAATTGAGACACCTGTGGGAAAGCTTTTAACCGGAAGTCTAGTTTAATTCGCCATCAAAAGACAATACATGGTACTGAGCGATACAAGTGTTCAACCTGTGGAGTAACATTAACCAGACATGATGCATATGCTCGTCACGTGACAAAACAACATAAAACCAAGCAAATTGGCGGGGGTAATGAAAACAGGAACTTATATCAAGATATTCCATATGCTGAACCATCTAACGATCAAATAGTAGAATATGAAGATAATGACGACTGCATCTCTGAAGAAGAGGCTATCAATTGAAACTTGAAAAAAGATTACCATAACGACAACGGATAAAAATAGATATGACCCTATGTCCTTTCTTAGGGCAAAGGAGGAGAAAATCAGGGACGTATTGAGAGAAGAATTGAAAAAGAGACTACGTATAAAATTTTGCTTAACGATGAAAGTTCGACTGACAAAGTCGAAAGGAGACCAAGTGGAGGTGATCGAGCCCTATTTCCATGGACGATGCCACAGGGTTTTAAAATCCGAAGATATTGATGGAGAAATGAAAGAGAGTTTAAAGAAAATGTTTACTTCCTTCTAGAGTTTCAGCGTGAAGGAAGCAATTGGACAGTTGACAAGGTTATAAATGTAAACATACACATCGTGAAGTATAAACCACTTAAAGGGTCTAGCTATATACCCCTTCCACCAAAACTTGCAAACAAAAAAGCAATACTAAACGTTAAGAACCACGACAATAAATGCTTTATGTGGTCACTGTTGGCGGCATTACATCCAACACAGGGAAAACACGACAATCCAAACAGAGTCACTAATTACATACGCTACGAGAACGAGTTGGATTTTTCCAACATTTCATTTCCAGTGAGGGTAGCAGACGTTCCAAAGTTTGAAATGAAAAACCACATCTCAGTTAACATTTCGGATTTGGATTTGAAAAACAGGAAATTTATCCAATACATCTGACCAAACACCGAAGTATAAAACACGTAGATCTTTTGGTTATAACTAGAGGCGAAACATCGCATTACTGTTTGATTAAAAATTTCAACAGACTAATGGCTGACCAAAACAAAGATGGTAATCAGTACTACTACTGCCATTATTGCCTTCACGGTTTTACCGAGAAACGTCTTTTAGATCGTCACAAGTCTTATTGTGAAGTTCATGGTGCTCAGAGAATTGAAATGCCAACAGAACAGGACAAATGGTTAAACTACAGTGATACGTCAAAACAGCTTAAAGTGCCTTTCGTAATTTATGCCGATTTTGAGTGTATTCTAGAAAGATGTTATGGATGCCAACCTGATCCTAAAGAATCATCCACAATCAGGTTAGCAAAACATATACCATCAGGTTTTACCTACAAAGTGGTAGGAATTAATGAAAGTCTCCTAAAGGTCCTAATGCGGCAGACGTTTTTATTGAACATATGGTTCAACTTGAAGGACGACTTCTAAACGTCTTACATAACTCTAAACCAATGGAGATGACTAACAATGATATTCAAATGTTTGAAAATGCAACTCTTTGTAGCATATGTGCACAACCATTAGAAAACGACAGAGTTCGAGACCATTGCCATGTGACGGGTGAATATAAAGGAGCAGCAGCACACAATTCTTGCAACCTCAATCTAAAACAAAGAGACAGAATACCTGTATTTTTTCACAACTTGCGTGGGTATGACAGCCATAGGGAGGCAATAGGGAAAATGAAAAATAAAAGAATCAATTGTATACCACAGAATCACGAGTACATATCATTCTCGATGGGAAAGTTGGAATTTATAGACACAAACCAGTTCCTATCGACGTCATTGGAAAAACTCGTAACCAATCTCGCAGAAGATGACCTCAGTCATTTTCATCATTTGCAAACATATATCAATAAATACCGGCCAGGAAACGAACATATGAAGATGAAATTGTTGAGTCGAAAAGGAGTGTACCCTTATCGTTATATGAATTCCACTGAAAAATTTGAAGAAACGTCTCTACCCTCAAAAGATTCATTTTATAACGACTTAGAGGAAGCTCATATCTCCGAGGAAGATTATTTTCATGCTGAAATGGTCTGGAATGTTCTTAAGATAAGTAATCTAGGAGAGTATCACGATTTATACATGGAGACAGATGTGCACTTATTGGTAGATGCGTTTGAAAATTTTAGAAACATTTGCTTGGATATATATGGATTGGACCTTGCCAGTTTTTATACTTCCCCAGGACTTGCTTGGCAAGCGGCGTTGAAGATGAAAGGTGTACAACTAAAACTACTCACTGACCCGGACATGCACTTATCTGTAGTAAAGGGATTGAGGGTAGGTATGGCTGTCATTACAAAACGTCATTCTAAAGCTAATCATAAAGATATACCCAACTGTGACGCAGATGAACCGAATAAGCATATAATTTATCTAGATGCAAACAATTTATATGGATGGGCCATGAGTCAGGCTCTACCAACACATGATTTTGATTGGATGTCTGACGAAAATGTACCCAATCTAGATGTAAATTCAGTACCTGATAACAGTGAGACCGGTTATATTTTAGAAGTAGACTTGGAATACCCAAAGGAGCTTCATGACTTACATAACGACTACCCGCTAGCACCAGAAACATTTGACATAACACCAGATATGCTATCTCCTTATCAGCAAAGCCTACTGAATAAGTTAGACATGAAAGCACCTGGATGCAGCAAACTTGTTTCAAATCTTCACGACAAGAAATAATTCGTAAAGGTACCGCGGAACCTGGTGTCTCGCCTGCTCACTCCGCTTTCATTTTAATTTGGCCTATATTAAGATGTGGTTACTAAAAATTCTATGAAATAACTTGTCTTTGAGAGTATCAGGAAATTAACTGAAAATTTTTGAAATCTAACAATTGGCAATATTAATTTTGACAAAAATTCATCCAAAAAGCATGGTTGCTAACAAGAATTTCAAAAAATTGCTTGTCTTTGACTCAGTTTGAGAGTATCAGGAAATCTACCAAAATTGGAATCAATATTTTTGAAATCTACATGATCTAAGCATTGAAAAATTTGTTTTCACTATACTTCAATCAAAAAGCATTGTTGCTAAAAGATTTCCCAAAATTGCTTGTCTTTGAGAGTTTCAGGAAATTTACCGAAATTGGAACCATATTTTTATTCTTAAGTTTCAGAATTATGTCTGGTATGAGAAATTGCTAAAATATTTGATTGTATTCAAAAATTTCAAGAATTGTTAAGTCTTGGACATTTTCAGGAAATTTACCAAAGTTGGGACCGGAATAAAATCCTGAAAGTTTATTGCTTATCTATACACTACATGCAACAATTCTATGTCAAAATTAAATTTCCTAAGTTCCAATTTGTTTAAACTTTGTTGATATTATGGACCAAAGTGCAAAATTTAGTCAAATTCATTGATGCGGAAAATATAGGTCAAGGTGACATAATTCTGGTATGGATGTTGGTAACTACTAAAGATGTAACAACCTACCAATCATCAACTGTCTATGGCATGTAGGTGTTGAGATATAATGGAAACAAAACAAAAAAAAATTTGAAAAAAAAACTAAGTCTAACAAATGGCAAAATGCGGAAAAATTGGAATTATTTTTTTTCAAAACTATACTTGGGATTCAATAATGAAGTTGTACTGAATATTGTGTCAAAAATTCATTGCTATTGAGCAAAATTTCAGAAAGTTATTGAAGTTCAAAAAATGTTTAACATTTGGGTTAACCAAATGTTGACGCCGACGCCGACGACGGAATCTATGGTCGCTATGTCTCGCCTTCGCGACATTTGTCGCAGGCGAGACAAAAATATGTAGTTCACTATCGAAATTTGAAGCTTTATCTAGCCCTTGGTATGCGACTTACTAAGATTCACCGGGTATTGACATTTCAACAGAGTCATTGGCTGAAGTCGTACATTGACTTTAACACTAACATAAGGGCAAATGCACAGAATGAATTTGAAAAAGACTTTTATAAACTGATGAATAATGCAGTTTTCGGAAAGACTATGGAAAATTTGAGAAAAAGGGTAGATATACAGCTAGTTCATAATGAAATGAAATTGCACAAACTAGCAAAAAAGCCAGGATTTAAATCATTTAAAATTTTTAATGAAAATTTGGCATCTGTTGAACTAAAGAAACAGAAACTGATATTAAATCGTCCAATATATGTCGGATTTGCAATATTAGACCTGTCTAAGATCCTAATGTATGACTTCCATTACAATTATATGAAAAATAAATATGGTTCTGATGTACAATTGTTGTTCACAGACACCGATTCCCTCTGCTATGAGGTACAAACAGATGACATTTACAAGGATATGGCCAAAGACGGACATTTATTCGACTTTAGTGGTTATCCAAAAGACCACCCACTCCATGATACAACCAACAAAAAGGTGATAGGAAAGATGAAAGATGAAATGGCATCTGTTCCAATAATTGACATTGTGGGATTGAGGGCTAAAATGTAAAGTCTAATCACAAAAGAAGAAAAAGAACAGCTAAGGGCATTAGCAAAGCTGTCATTAAAACAAAGTTGAAACACGAGCTTTACAAGCAATGTTTGTTTAACAAAGAAACACAAATGGAATCAATGAATCTGTTTCGGACCGATAAGCATGAAATATTCACGGTAACTCTTAACAAAACAGCATTATCAGCCTTTCACGATAAGAGATACATTTTACCAGACGGAATACACACCCTCGCTTACGGCCATTGGAGAATAAATTGTATTTGAACTGAATTTATATTCATTTGATATCTAGCTTGCAAAGGTGAAAGACATATTCTGCAGTGCTCTCGACAATGTCTTTAACATGTGAAGAATGTAACCAGGAATTTTCTAGAAAAGATGCATTAAAACGACATGAGAAGTAAACATAAAATGAACGAAGCATATCAACAGAGCAATTGTGCATATTCACCGAGCAGTTCTTCGTATTATCCAACACCACCACCACCATCAACACCACCACCACCACCACCGTCAACACCACCACCACACCACCACCACCACCACAGACGATACTTAAACATCCGTTTACCATGATTTTAGCTGGACCAACGGGTTCTGGAAAAAGCTGTTGGATGAACAAATTGTTAACCCATGCAAAGTTTATGATTAAACCACCACCAGAACGTATTATTTGGTGTTATAAAAGGTGGCACCATTGTTCAGCGAAATGCAAAGTAATATACGAAACATGTTATTTGTACAAGGCTTACCTGAAAATCTAAACGATGATTCTTTTATTGATACAAGAGTTCCTAGTTTAATCGTGATCGACGACCTTATGAGTGATGCTACCAATAGCAAAGACGTATGTGAACTCTTTGTGGAAGGGAGTCATCACAGAAATATTAGCATTGCATGCATCATGCAAAACGAGAGAAAGCAGAACTATGAGTATCAACAGTCAATATTTGGTGTTATTCAAGAATCCACGTGATCAAGTCGGACCATCCATATTGGCTAGACAGATGTATCCCACAAATCCAAAGAAGTTTATGCTCAAGTATACCGAAGCTACTAAACGGCCTTATGGATGTTTATTTATAGATCTGAAACAAAATACACCAGACGAGGAAAGGTTGAAGGCAAATATATTCGAGGTTAACCGCGAAAATGTACTCTGCAAAGCACACAATAATATGGTAGGTGGTGGCATAAACAACTTTATAAACAGAGAACAAACACATTCAGATCAGTTTGAACACGGTCATCGAAACGAACAGACGTATACCCCAGAAGAAGCAAGACATAAAGCTATTACTCAACAGGAAGATAACGAATTAGTACAATCAATAGGCAAGAAACATATTTTTGAAAACATGCCTTCTTGTGATGATTGTGGATTGGTATTTGAGAGTGTATATGACCTTGCTAGACACATGAATCGCTGGTGTCCTGAAGGCAATGGACTTAAGCGTAAAAGAGATGACGATGATGATGATCTACCCCAAAAGAAATCCAAAATAGAAATAGAAGACAATGACGATGCAGCTTTCATTCAGTAAGCAGAACTTGCCAGAGAAGCTAATGAAGAGTTATGGGAAACTAAAGTCAACAAATATATAAATGATGGTTTGGAGAAAAAAAAAGCCGAACACAAGGCCGATAATAAATTAAAAGAGGAGACATGAATCAATTTACGTCTAAATATGGAAGTTTGCTTCGATACTTTTTACAGCTCCAAAGTGGGAAAAAACATTCTAAAATCATGACACTAGTGGAAGAATTGGTCAGTGAAGGTGTGGACTATACAAAAACTATTAAAATTGCAATACGAAAAAATAAACATTATCTCGAAAGTTATTTGGAGGACGTAATTGATAAGAATGAAGGAAGTGATGACGAGGAAAGTGAGGAGGAAAGTGAAGAAGACGGGGAGGACGATGAAGAATTATAAATATATATATATTCAGATGCTCAAATGATGTCATTTTATTCCAATCCTTCATGATGGTTACATGGGAACACTATCTTAAAGAAATCTACTATGATCCATCAAGTCGAGCTAGTTTTGCGGGGCCAGACAAATTATATAGATTCGTTCGCAGACAGGGGGAATATGTGCTCAGTAAATACAAAATTAGAAAATGGTTACAACGACAAGAACCATATAGCATGCAAAGACAACTGAAGAGGTCATTTAAAAGAAATAAAGTCATTGTCACTGGTAAAGATGATCAGTGGGACGTAGATTTAATGGACATGTCCAAATTTGCAAAGTATAATGATGGATATAACTTCATTTTGGTTGTCATTGACATCTTTTCGAAATACCTGTCGTTACGACCTTTGAAGGATAAGAAGGGCGAATCTGTTGCAAAAGCATAACGAGACATACTAAATGGTAATAGATTGCCAAACAGAATGAGGTCGGATAAAGGACAGGAATTTAGGTCCAGATCTGTAGAGGCTCTACTTAAACAAAAACACATTCAACATTTATTTGCACAGAATACGGAAATTAAAGCCAATTATGTAGAGAGAGCCATCAAAACCATCAAATCGAAAATATACAGACATTTTACTCATAAACAGTCGTATACTTATGTAAATGACTTACAAAACTTTGCCGATAGCTACAACACAACATTTCATAGAACCATAGGAATGTCTCCTGCTAATGTGACTAAATCTAAAGAAACTAATCTATAGTGAAAGATGTATTGGCCAAAGAAAGTAGAACCGCAACGGAAGGTAAAGATGGTGAGAAAACCCTTTCGTTTTAAAGTTGGCGATAATGTTAGAATAACGTTCATTAGAATTTCTTTTACTCGAGAGTATGACGAGAAATGGACTGGTGAAATATTCAAGATATCACAACGTCTTCTTCGAGATGGATTGGCTTTATATAGAGTTTAAGATTTTAAGGATGAGGAAATAAAAGGAACATTCTACCAATCAGAATTACAAAAGATAGACGTTCGAGATGAGGATTTATGGAAAATATAACAAATATTGAAGACCAAAGGCAAGGGCCGTAACAAACAATATTTCGTTAAGGGGTTACATTGGCCGAAAAAAATCAACTCCTGGGTACCGGCTGCAGATATAAACCGTAATTGATTTGTTTATTTTATAAGAGAGTAAACTACCCTGGAAAGACTAACTTCAGGTCTCGGCAGTTTATGCCCCTGCACGAAAGAAAGCATACTGTTGGCCCTTTCGTGAGAATGAAGATACTGTCGGGTGGTAGACGACTCTCTTTTCTATATCTCAATATATAAATGGTTAGACATAACTATATGTATATATACTGTAAAGGCACTGTGTGGATGGCTCTACGACCAACATTATCTTTATTAACGGGGACATTAAAAATATATTCTTTCATAGACTCTCTTATTGTATGAATAAAAAGCATGCATGTTATACACACATCAGATAAATCGTAATAATAAAACAACTAAAGATTTAAACCCAAGAAAATACTTGAATACATTCCAATATAACACCATTAAAAAACTCATGATGCACGTGGAAGAAATGCTATGCCTTTCATAAAACAGCTTCACAAAAAAAAAATAAATTAAAACTAATGAATGTCATATTAACCATAAAAGTCCAACAAAACGTAGCAGAGCGTAAAACATCACAATTAAAACAATACTATTATCTGTTATATCCAGTCATATATATATTCAAAAAACAAAATACCGAAGTTACTCTGAATTTAGATTCTGCATATGCGCATTTCGACAGTTTATGTCCTTTCAGTGTAGCTCAAACTAAACATTTGGAAACTGAAATACGTGTAAAAGCTGATACTTCCGGTACGCCATTTCCGGTCACGTGATACTTCCGGGGCGTCGTTTCCGGTCACGTGATACTTCCGGTATGTCATATCCGGTCACGTGTTTCCGGTGTGTCATATCCGGTCACGTGATACTTCCGGATGTGACGTCATTGCACCACCCAATCAGCCGTAGAATCATGGTTTTTCCACTACTTCCACCGATGACCAGTAGCGTCCAGCTTGGCTGTTGTTAGAACGTACGTCAACAGGTTGTTGTCCGTCAGCACAGTAAATCTGTTCCTATACAGGTAGTCGCGGAACATATCTTTGATTGCCCATTTCAGCGCAAGAAGTTCAAGCTTGTGCACTAGGTAATTCCTCTCTGCCTTACTTAGCCAACAACTGGAATAAGCAATGACCCTCTTTCTGTCATCTGTTCCTGGTAAAGAACGGATCCCAGTCCAAGCATGGAGGCGTTAGTGTGTAGCTCGAACAGTTTACTGTACTGTGGAAATCCAAGTATTGGTGACTTCTGCAGCTGAGACTTCAGGCTCTGAAATACCGTCTCTTGCTGATTTACCCAAATCCACTTGTTAGGTGTTGGTGGCTTGGACTTCTCTTTCCCGGAATTCTTGGGTGCTGGCATCTAATCCGTCAGAGGTCTGACTATCTTTGAGAAGTCTTTGACGAATTTCCGGTAGTAGTCAATGAATCCAAGGAACTGGCGTACTTCTACAGGTGTATTAGGTCATGGCCAATCTCGTACTCTCTCCAACTTAGCTGGGTTTGGCTCTATACCATTCCTTTAGACATTGCGGCCAATATACTTTACTTTCTCTTGAAAAAAGGTACAGTTCTTTGGTGACAGCTTGAGGCCGCTCTCTCTCTCTGAGTCTCTGTAGGACCTGTTACAGTCGTCAGAGCTGTTCATCATAACTGTCAGCAAAAATTATCAGATCATCCAAGTAGACAAAGCAGATACGCAAGTGTAGGTATTCCAGGATCTCTTTCGTGGTATATTTAGGCTCAATAAGAAAACGTATGGATGGTTACATGGTTTACTAAAACTTAATATGATATACATGATTCAATGAATGTACCGCGGGAAAGTATAGAGAAAACATGATATGGAAGTATAACATTTAACCGATGTAACGGCTCAGGCTGTCTATAGTAATTAAAGTTTTATTGATAAAGTGATAAACTATTAAGTACTTAACACCTTTCTCCTCTTAAATTGTAAAAGTGATTGGAACTAAACTAATAAAGAGAAAACAATTTGAAATTTCAAAGAATTTACAGTTATATCTCTTCAATTAAGCGTTTGGGCGGTTGTTTATTACGTACTGGATACCATTGTCAGCAATTGTTGGTGTAACTTCATCAATAAAGGTGTCGGATTGTTCGCTAAAAATTGTTTGTTCAGAAACAATATCTTTACTCATTTCAGTGTCACGGATCTGATCAACATGACTGCGCCATGTAGCACCTTCAGGCCTTTTCACTTCATACATTAACGGCCCTGTTCTAACACTAGCAGTCTTCTACTTATCTTCTCCCCTGTAAGCTCTGACGTTTACAGTCTGTACAGTGTCAAATTCTCTCATTTTGTTCTTTGAATCGACGAATGACTTATCAACTTGTTTGTTTTGCACATGTGCTTTTAAATCTGGCTTCAAAAGATCTAATCGTGTACGGATATTCCTACCCATAAATAACATTGCTGGCGTTTCGTTTGTGGTTGAATGTGGCGCGTATTTCGGTGTCATTAAGAAATTTGCTAAATTCATGTTCAAAGGCTTGTTCAACGATGACATTGCACGCAAACTCTGTTTCATAGTCTGTATAAACCGCTCTGCTAATCCATTGCATGGTCGCTGGATGGTATGGAGCTGAACGACAATGTTTTATACCATTTGACGCTGTAAACGCTCGGAATTCATCTGCTACGAACTGAGGACAATTGTCCGTAGCAATCCATTTAGGAATGCCATTCCTAGCAAACACTGATCGTAAAATGTCAATTGTCAAAGTTGTTGTCGTCGATTTTATAGTAAATATTTCAGGCCACTTCGAATGAGCATCAACTATAACCAAGAACATAGAGTTAATGAAGGGTCCTGCAAAATCAATATGGATAAATTCATATGGCGCACTTGGCCATTCCCACGGATGTAAAGGTGCGGTCTATGGATTCTTCGCAGATAACTGACATCCAGAACACTGTTTAGCTAAATGTTCAATATCTGAGTCTATACCTGGCCACCATACGTAACTTCTAGCAATCGCTTTCATTTTAACAACACCAGGATGTCCCAAATGTAGCATTTCCAATACTTCCCTTCTTAGCTTAATCGGAATCACAACTCTAATACCCCAAACAATACATCCTTGGTGAACTGTTAGTTCGTCACGGCGTGTGTAATACGCCTGTAAATATTGTTCATCATGTTTAGTCAACGGACCCTTAAAGATATACCCATACACTCTGCTCAATATCTTTTCTCGTTGTGTCTCACGTTTCACTGAAGCAATTTTAATTGGTGCTTGCTCTATTTGTTCTGTGTAAAACAAATCTACGGGGTCAAGTTTGTCTTCTGTGTTTTCATACGGTAAACGTGACAAAGCGTCGGAATTTTTAATGAAACTTAGTGTTTTTGTACTCAATGTCATAATCGTACCCTGTCAAGTACAGCTCGTATCGTTGTAGTCTAGCTCCTGTTGTCATAGAAATTCCCCTTTTCGGACTGAAGATCGAAACTAAAGGCTATCAATGATCTGTTATTAGCGTAAATGTCTCCAAAACAGATATGTGTGGAACTTCTTTACTCCAAAAATCATAGCTGTAGCTTCTTTGTCAATCTGAGAACGATTTTGTTCTGTTATTGTCAATGTTCTCGATACGAAGGCTATCGGGCGTTCTGTTCCATCATCCATATGATGTGTGAAATAACAGTACCCACACCAAACGGACTGGCGTCACAAGCAAGACGTATCGGACGTTTCGGATCATGATGACACGAAACTAGATCTGATGTAACTAACTTTTTGCACTCTGGCGTCATCGGACGTTTCGGATCATGATGACACGAAACTAGATCTGATGTAACTAACTTTTTGCACTCTGGCGTCACAAGCAAGACGTATCGGACGTTTCGGATCATGATGACACGAAACTAGATCTGATGTAACTAACTTTTTGCACTCTTTAAACGCAGCTTCACATTCGGAATCCCAAATCCACTTTCATCTTTCTCTAACAAACGGCTCAATGGTTTCACTACTGTAGAACTATTGCATAAAAACGATGGTAGTAATTAATTAATCCAAGAAAAGCTCTTAATTGGGATACATTTTGCGGTGTCGCCGTGTTTAACACTGATTCTACTTTATCTGCCATTTTATGTACTCCTTCTGAATCAATTTCATGACCACAATATTGCATACGGTCTTTGAAAAACTCACACTTATCTAAATTGACTTGCAAGTTATATTCACTTAATCGCTTTAGCACATTTTCAAGATTAGCAAGATGCTGCTCATCGCAATCACCTGTGACGATCATATCGTCGAGAATGCACTGAACACCATTTAATCCATTAAGAATTTGATCAATTGTGCGCTGCAATATTGCGGTCGCCGAAGCAACACCAAAGCACAGACGCTTATATTGAAATTATCCTAATTTGTATTGATGGTTAAATACTTTTGGTGATCACTATCTACTTCCATTTGTAAATATGCATTTCTAAGATCGATTTTTGTGAATTTGTTTCCTCTTGATAAAGAAGCGTATATATCCTCGATTCTAGGTAGCGGATACTGATCAACTGCTAATTGCGGGTTGATTGTGACTTTGTAGTCACCACAAATACGCACGCTATTGCCATCTTTCTTTAACACTGGCACCATGGGCGTTGCCCAATCACTATATTCCACATGAGTAATAATTCCTTGCTCTTGTAATTTACGTAATTCCTGTTCAATTTTCGGTTTCAACGCATACGGCACCGGTCTTGCTTTTATGAATTTCGGTGTTGTATCTGGCTTAAATTAAATATGAATTTCGCTTTAATTCCTTTAACGGTTCAAATACCATCTTCAAATACGGAGTTGTATGTTTTCAGAATTTGTTGAAAAGATGATTTCTGTGCGTTGCTATCTTCAAGCTTGTGTAATTTAAATGATTTCCAATCAAGTTGAATATGTTGGAGACAAGGGATGACAAGCACTGTCCGATACGTACACATTTAAGTCTGCTTTCTGTTCCTGATATTTCACATGTACTTCAGCGAACCCTAACGGCACAAGTCTTTCACCTGAGTATGTCTTCAGTGTCACATCTGTCTTTTCTAATGATACATCTCCATATTTATTTCTGAAATCACTCTCCGAATCACTGAAAGTGCTGATCCTGCGTCTAATTCCATTTTTAAAGTTTTACCATTAACTACTGGTTCAACCCATATTGGTTTACACTTTTCATTTCGTACACTATAAATTCAAAGATTGCTTAAATCTTCCTCCACTTTCGGCGAGTCTTCCATCAAGGCGTAAACTTTTTTCCTGGTATCTTGCCAAGGTTTCTTTTCTCAGTTGAACGGCGTGCTTTTTGGATATGTCCCTTTTTCGTACATTTGAAACATGTTGCTTCCTTAACTCGGCAGTTGCTTTCACGGTGATTAAATCCATTACAGCGGTGACATTTGCTGTTTTTGAAGTCATTTTGTCGACTGGGTGGGCCACGCTTTAGTCTATTTAACCCTGCAGTTTCTCGTGTGTTAATTTCCGCGGCATCTTTAGCTGATGTTTCCATTGCAAATGATATTTTTAGTGCTTTTGGTAACGTAAGTTTTGGTTCAGATAGAAGTCACTTCTTGATTTGTTGATTTCTCAGTCTTCAAACTTATTGACCTCTTAATGTGTTGTGTAAGCCCTGAAAGTCACGATGATCTGATAATTTTCTAAGATCTGCAATGTAGTTGTTGATATTTTCTCCTTCATGCTGTACTCTTGATGGAATCTATGGCGTTCTGCAATTTGTAAGGGTTCCGGTGACAAATGATCTTTAAAAATTTTCACTAATTGTACAAAGGTTTTATCTGCAGGTTTCATTGGACTCGTCAAATTTCGTAGTAATATATAACTCTCCTCACCAATTAAACTAAGCAATGCAGCAACTTTCATGTCATTTTTCTACTTTGTTCACAATAAAATACTGTTCGAGTCTCTCTACGTAAGACTCCCATGTCTCTAAACGTTCATCAAATGCGTCTATTTTTCCAATGTAACCAGCCATATTTATATTCCAGAATCACAAAAGTCTCGCAGTTAACTTATATACCGGTAACCAAATATGTAACGGAGAAATTCGCTGAATTCATCTATGTTTTTAATCCTCGTCGCCAAAGAAATTGTGGTATATTTAGGCTCAATAAGAAAACGTCCATTTACTAAAAACTAATATGATATACACATAATACAATGAATATAGCTGCACTATAATGACCGTGGGAAAGTATAGAAAAAACGTGATATGGAAGTTTAACATTTCACAAATGTGCAGTGTATAGGCTGTCTATAGTAATTTAAGACTTATTGATAAAGTGATAAACTATTAAGTACTTAACATCTTCCATCAGCCGTTGGTACGTGGCTGGGCTGTTGACAAGTCCGAATGGAAGCCTGTTATATTCATAGAATCCCAAGGAGGCTTCTGTGAATGCTGTTCGTTCCTTGTGCGTTTCTCCCTTTCTAAATGGCGATATCCACTCCGCATATCAAGGACCGTGAAGTAGCTGTTTCAACCAAGGGCATCTAAGATGTCCTCGCTCCTAGGTAGTGCATACAAATCCTTGATAGTCCGGGCATTCAGCTGTCGGTAATCAATGCACATCTCAATTTACCATTTTTTTTCCGGCTTAGAACGACGCTTGATGACTAAGGTGAGTGGGAACGACGTAGTATTCCAACAGCAAGCAGTTGTTGAAGACTGCGGACTTCCTCAAACATGGACGGAGGTATACGTCGGTGTCTCTGCTAAAATGGGATGCCATCCATCAAATCAATCCTATGACGCGCTGCATCGGAATGGCCAATGTCGGTATCGGATGTGCTGAATACGTCTCTGAATCTTTGAAGGAGTAGGTACCCTTGTTGCAGTTGTTCCTCAGTCAATGTATCGGTAGGTAGATTCACTTCATCTAGCACATCATGGATGCAGTCCTCCGAGACGTCAACGTCAGTAACAGATACTGGCTGTAACTCACACAGGATGGCGTTGGGAGAAATGGCAACTGTCCTGGTGGTGACGTTACTGATATGGACTGGTAGTAATCTGTTATTCCTATACTGGTAGGATACGAGTGCATATTCAGAACTTATTTCATTTAATTCAACATATCTTTCTATCTCTTAGGATCACGTGAAGAACTGAATAATATTGGAGAAAATTTACTTACATGGCATATGACAATCTTACTTCTTCATATTACATCTCATTATTATCATTCAGTATGTCATTTGTAAAAATTCCTGTGTTAATCCTTTTTTTCAAAAACACAACACTATTATTAATTTTTAAAGATTCGTTGAACTATGTGGATTGACTAAGAATACTCTGTGCACTCTCCTGAGAATTTTGACAAGAGTAAACTCCAGTTATTAAAGACCACTTATTGTTTGGAATTCTACCTAGAAATCATGCTTAAATAGTTTGTTGAGTTTAGGACTAACGTTTTATTCAATTTGTTTTCAAAAATATTTAATTCAAATCTTGTTAAACTCCCATAAGTCTCAAAGACAACTTTTTGGAATTTTACTGATAGCAACCATACTTCAATAGTTTGTGTAGTTTAGGACAAACATATTCATTAATTGGATTTTAAAAATATCTGATTCCAATTTTGGTAAATTTCCTGAAGTCTCAAAGACCACTTATTTTTGGAAATTTATACCTAGCAAACAAACAATTTTTTTTCTCGTTTAGGATAAACATTTTCATCAATTGTATTTTAAAAATATTTGATTCCAATGTTGGTAAATATTCTGAATGTCTAAAAGACCACTCATTTGTGTGGAATTCCTCCGAGTAACCATGCTCTTTATTTTTCTTAGATATGGTGTACTTGTACATGAGATTATATCTCATGT
>MJUU01015348.1:45177-65834 GCA_002080025.1 Modiolus philippinarum | reverse complement strand
AACATTTTTTGAAATTATGGATTCCCTTTGTTTGGATTCTAGTGCTGCTGATGAGGAATAAATTTCCGAAATGGCCATACAGTTCATTAAAATTTTTGCAGTTGGAGTTAACATATGTGTTATGGTCTCATGTTCATTTACTCCATATCCTTTCGTAAAATATTCAATAGTTTGTGAATTTTAGGACAAACATTTTCATCAATTGGATTTTAAAAATATTTGATTCCAATTTTGGAAAATTTCCTGAAGTCTCAAAGACCACTTATTTTTTTTGTAAATTTGCATCTAGCAACCAAACCAATTTTTTTCAGGATAAAATTTTTCATCAATTGGATTTCAAAAATATTTGATTCTAATCTTGGTAAATTTCCGGAAAGTCTCAAAGGCCACTAATTGTTTTGAATTATACCTAGCAACCATACTTAAATAATTTGTTTCGTTTAGGACAAACATTTTCATCAACTGGATTTCAAAAAATTTGATTCCAATTTTGGTTAATTTCCTGAAAGTCTCAAAGACCGCTTATTATTTGGAAGTCTACCTAGCAACCATACTTAAATAATTTGTTAAGTTTAGGATAAACAAATTAATCAATGGGATTTAAATAAAAAATATTTGATTCCAATATTGGTAAATTACCTGAATATCTCAAAGACCACTCATGTTTCTGAAATTCTACATAGCAACCATACTAAATAATTTTTTTTTAGTTTAGTGCAACATTTTGACCAATTGGATTTCAAAAGTAATAGTCTCAAAGAACAATCATTTTTACGAATGTAGGTCTCCAGGAACCTTACTTTCAGAAATTGTTTCTTTTACAGCAAGCATTTTCACCGATGGGTTTCAAGAATATTTGCTTCCAGTTTTGGTATATTCCCTGAAAGTCTCAAAGACCATTTATTTTGGGGAATTCTACATTGAAACCGAAGTTTAAGAATTTGTTTCAATTAGAACAAATATTTTCAAGAATTTTATTTCCAAAATATTTGATACCAAATAAAAGTGACAACAAAGGTCCGAATCGATTAAAGGGAGAGACCAGTAAGGAAAATCTGTATAACATACGACAGAATCAGGGAAACAACTCAACACAGAACATTTTTGGCAAGCCGTCATATTCCAGACTTGGAACGGGCATTTTATAAAATAAAACGGCGGATTAAATTTTCTGGAAGTCCCCAAAACCATTTGGAATTTTGTCTAACGACCATATATCCTTAAATTCTTTTAGTAAAAAAAACGACTATAAATGTTTTGATGTCAAAAATATTTTTCAAAATTATGCCAAGGGTGTACGAAAACTGGCATGCAGTACAGGATATTACAGAAATCACAGAAAATTCAATCAAAGACCTTAAAACTGTCATAAAATGGAACAAAAAATTTAAGAATTAATATAAACATGCATAAAATAGATGTATACATTTTCTAAAAAATATGATACACGAGGAAGACAAAAACTTGGGAATTGATACATATAACATCAAAAATACTTGGAATAACACTAGATGAAAACAACGACAGTAGAATACCGAAGGAACAAAGTACAAGATTGTACATAAATCTAAGTCCAGAGACAAGGTAAAAACGACTAAAGACGCATCACACGACAAAACACACGAACACCACAAATACAACACTCATAATTAAAGCACTAACAGTGTGACAACATATGCTTCGGGAGGGTAAGCTTATCCTGCTCTGCATACAGCACCGTCAAACAGACAGCCTATTTATGATTTTGAAAGATCTATCTTGTAGCTAATCGGATGTCAGTTTCTAACCCATCGACAAAAACCAATTAAAATTCCACGGTACGCGCAACTTTTTATATCATAAAACAGCACAAAGGTGAAAATTTGGAAAGCTTCTGTAAATATCTTCAATATTCAGACAATAACAAGGACATGTCGTTACAACAAACATCACAAAAGGAGACAAAACTGAAATTCTACAGTATAACATATACAAGACATCACAAATAATTAAAGCACTGGCGTTATGAACTCCCATAAAAACCGGAGGTGACAAAAGATGTTCTGGAAGGGTAAGCTTGTCCAGCTTTGTCACATACAGCAACCTTCACACTGTCAGTTGGTCAATCTAGGGTAAAGTCATAATTGGCAATGTCAAATACGGGAAGACATGAACCTAGCTGAAAATTTCTGTACTCATTTGTGAAACCGACATTTCATATCTATCTTTAATGTCGCAGTGACGACCATCGAATTTAATACCGGAGTTGACATGTTCAACACGGCGGGTGTCTTATAAGAAGCAAGAGATGCTTACTCTACCGGTGCACCTGATCTCACCCATGGTTTTTATTGGGTCCGTGTTGTTTATTGTATATGTGCGTGTCTTCATTTTCTTTTCTGTGCCGTGCTAATGTTATGTCTTCGTTTCTTCGTTTTTCCGACGTTGCCATTGTCCTTGGATTGTTCTTTTCAGACTGACGGTTCGGTTCTCACTTACTTTTCTGAAGGGATGAAAGTAACAAAGGCTGATCATATCCCTGACTTCGCAGTTTCTGTGAAAGGCTGAACTTCACAGAGCATATAGATATAGTGTAAAAGACACTGCTAAGAGAGATATAAGGGGAAGCCAAGATCAACTCAAGAAAGTTACTTCAACTCTATAATATCCTGGTAAGATTAGTGATAGAATATTGATGTCCAAACTGGCTTATGAGCATGAAACAATATTTAAACTAAATTATGACCCAGCTCACTGAACCCTGAATCAATATGGTAAAGGAAAATTCGAAAGTGTGTGTACACAGTACAAGTGTGTACAAAGTACAAGTATGGACACCATGATGTACCTCCACCCTTTTTCAAGAAAATTTACAAAGTCGAATTATCTCCCTTTCAGAATTTCGAGCAGCAATCATATCTCCATTTTGTGAGATCATAATCATTTCTTGGGAGGTAGGCAACCTTTCTTTTAAGTTTCGTCAGATTTGAGGCATTTTTAATTTCCCAGCTTTTTCAGTCTTCATGGCAACGGCAGTCATTTTGAAAAATCGAAGCTCCGAATTGATCTCTACAGGTCAACGCATCATTCCAGTTAAGTTTCATCCGATTTGGGCACATTTAAATTTTCCTGCCTTTTTCAGTCTCCATTGCAACGGCAGCAATTTTGAAAATTCTGAGCCCAAAAATCATTTATCTGGGTGCTACACCGAATTACAGTAAACGTTCATCCCATTTACGGCACATTTCCAACCATTGCAACGGCTGCAATTTTGAAAATTCCAAATAGATTTTTGTGTGTGTACATAAACTCATTGCATGTTAGATTCCACTGAAGTTGTTGCAACTTGCCAGCAAAGTTTCTGTAAAACATTAAAAGTTGTGTTCTTATTCGTACGGACGGATGGACGAACGGACGGGCAGACGAGGGGAAAACAATATGCCCCACTTTTCGTCGCAAGGGGTTAAAAATAATCAGAGGAAAGTTCTGTGTCTCTTGTTTGACATGCTTAATAAATCAAACAGAGAATCCCTTGGAGTTGAAGCCAACATATTTCCAACAGATTTAAGAATTGGTGAGATAACCATGAGAGAACTGGCAAAATACAATCAAAAGCCATCAAAGAGCCTGTTTAACAACTTGAGAGATACCAGAATGGAGATGGATATGGCAGTTACGAGTCATTCTTAGGCAAGGCTATCCAGCAAACCAAAGGGCCAAATTGTTTGGCACCTATAGGCGTACGCCTATCAGCCGCGGCAAATCGCCGATATACTTGATTCAGAAAATTTTGTATGCGTGCACAGAAACGGCGTACGCCGCAATCGCCTGTCTGGAGACTCAGGCGAGGGTGGCGAATATTCATTTCAAGAAGGCGGACAGAGTGAAATTGAGTAAAAATAAAGGTTACAAATATTGAAAAACGACCATTCAGCGAACAAATCGTGTTTATATGTGCAATTTATCTTCATACTCAAGGGACGCTGAAGAGAAATTTAAAATATTATTGTTAATCCAAAATTTGCATGGGCGCCGGCAAAAGGCGTATGACTTTTCCTTAAAACGGTAGTACCAATCTTGGCGGAGCAATGCATCTTGAGATTATCAATAAAATATCAATGACATAGCATATTTTATTGCTTTTAACCTCTTAAAAACAAACACTGATATCATGGAACGCTTTACTGCTGTTGAAATTGCCTCATCATCCTCGGCACCTCAGTTTTCACCGATATAATTGCAAGTACAACTCTAGCCGGTCTTGCTGTCGCCATTTTGAATGATAGCTGGTTTACGTTTTTGGAGTCAAAATACGGCACACCCCGTTCGCCTATAGGTGCCAAGTTGTTTCAAGATATACAACAAGCTACCACAGTCGACATATGCATGCTTGAACCATGATTTGCATACATTGTACGAGGTAACCAGATGGTAAAAAAGTGCCCCGCAGTACTAGAGTCGTCTAGGAAGCTCAAAAATAGAACTTAAGACCAAATTATAGAGAGTAAGCAGGTTACTGACGGCTTAACAGCAAACACTCCACCAACATCAGCTACAGCCTTCAATGATTAATCATGTAGAGGTCTCCCAGGTCCCTGTGGGGCAGGTTCAGTCATCTTCCTGCCTAACACAGACACTCACACTTAAAGGACCAGTATTTCATAAAGACTCTATTCTACCGGGAGAATGTGTTTCTGAACTTGAATATCCACACTACTTCTCTAATGCCATAACACATATTTTCACGGATAGTCAGACAGCAGTAGGAATACTCAACCTCAACTGGAGTTCCACAAACTATGTGTGTGAAATAATGCAAGATATTAAGGAAGCTGTTCTTAAAACTGGGTAAAAAAGCATAGAATTAGTAATACAGTTGGTACCAAACCATGTAGACATTTCTTGAAATGAAATAGCTAACAGATTGGCAAAAGAGGCAGAAAAGCAGAAGGAATGGAAAGCCACGTACAACAGATGTCACATTAGTGTCAAGGAAATCAGCTTTTGAAAGGTGGCAAAGAAGATGGACTATTTCAGACAGAGGAAGACACTTCTTCATGCTAAAAACCAAAAGTAGGGAAAAGCATCATTCTGGACTTCAACAGATATCAACAATCATGATCCAAATAAAAACAGGATATTGCCCACAGTTAAACAAATATGTTAACCAAATATGCAAAGTAACATCATTTCAATATTACTGGAATAGAAAAACAACAGAAGCGAACTTACCAACAAGATCAAGCAATGCACAAGATCAATGATAATGCACCAGCAGACAGCTAACGTGTCAAGAACATCAAGACGCAGAACAATATAGAGCAGTCATACAGGCAGTAGCGGAATATATGCAAAGTAACATCATTTCAATATTACTGGAATAGAAAACTTACCAACAAGATCAAGCAATGCATAAGATCAATGATAATGCACCAGCAGACAGCTAACGTGTCGAGAACATCAAGACGCAGAACAATATAGAGCAGTTATACAGGCAGTAGCGGAATACATTCAAGACACTTGGAGATTTGATCTCGGCTCACCAGATGTCAGCAACCAATTCTGATAATACCGCATGTTATTCGTAAAGCACAAAAAGAGATATCCTTTGAATACAGCACATTGAAAAATATTTTTACATCAAAAAGATGACCAGTAGTGCCATCAAGGAAATATAATCAGGATCCAATTGAATTGAGACCATCAAAGTACACAAAGTGGTGATAAAAATAACCGACCAGATAGGTCAAATTATTATAAACAACAAATACAGTGGATCTTTGTACGATCTAGGAGTAAACAAGGAAGAAAATATCAACAAGGGGCCATTTACTTCTCAAAGCCATAATAAAAACACCTTCCAAAGATCACAATAAAAAAAGAGACTGGACATTGAAAAAACATGATGTAAATTCAAAGTTTCATTGAAAAACAGATTCAGATTGTTAAAGAATATCACACCTTAGGCGTTGGAAGACGTTCCAGTTATAAAACACTATCTAGATTACATATGTACTCTGCTGTTCACACGGTTCGCTAGTAGGTTATAGTAATGATTTACATACTCAACAGAGATTAACATTAAAGTATAAATGCTAGAAACCAGACCTTCGAGATTGCAAGAAATACTGTACGCTTTGTATGTGTTAATAAATTGAAACCCTCTAGAATACATTGAGGACGACATCTATCTTAGAAGTATGTTGAGTACAGAAAACCAAACAAAAAGGGCATAAATGCTAGTCTTACAAACAAATGCTGCAAAAATGTCTAAACTTAGACAATTTGGAAGTCCTACACATACAGTGTTAGGAACAAAATCCAGCTCTAAAACAATTACGGTAAATCTGTCCTCTTATGGGGGTCCGAGTCCTGATGTGTATGACAGTGATACCAGGAAAGTTTCATCTTCACTAACAAAGGGTTATGATCTGCTCCTCTCTTCTTTCAAAAGGTTCCAATGTGAACTATGTTCTCCACTGCAATCTTGGATGAGTTATAATCCAGCCAGAAACCAGATTTTTGGGGAAATTGTCTAAGGACCATTGTAACAAGAGCTGTTGCCGAATGGCAGCCAAATAAACCCCCC
The DNA here is from genome assembly GCA_002080025.1 of Modiolus philippinarum. Lineage (NCBI taxonomy): Eukaryota > Metazoa > Mollusca > Bivalvia > Mytilida > Modiolidae > Modiolus > Modiolus philippinarum. The sequence goes on along the minus strand of MJUU01015348.1, from coordinate 59,266 downwards.
GCTCATTGAACCCTGAATCGATATGGTAAGTGCAAAATTAAGTTGGTGTGGACACAATACAGGTGTGGACACAATACAAGTGTGGACACAATACAAGTATGGACACAATGATATAATCTTCAAGAATGAACTTTTCACAAGGGTTCCAATGAAAACACTCCGTCTAAATCAGACAAATATAAAATTCACCTTTTTTTTCAGCCTATTTGACATTTTACACGTCTACATATAGTGTTCTTCCTTTGTCTAAAGTTTCATCAAAATCCTTCAAGTGGATTGAGGGGTGTTGTTCGTACGAGGTAACACATACATAGGGAATCAATGAAAACTCAGTCGAATTATCTCCCCTTCCTGGTTACTGACAATAATTATATTCCTTCATGCACATCTCCATATAGTGTCCTGCCTTTGTGTAAAGTTTCATCAAAATTCTTCAAGTGGTTTAAGAGGAGTTGTGCTTACGAGTTAATCCATAAATAAGGACACAACGTAAAGTCAAAGTCGGATTATCTCCCCTTCCTGGTTTCAGACAATAATTATATTGATTCATGCACATCTCCATATAGTGTCCTTCCTTTGTGTAAAGTTTCATCAAAATCCTTCAAGTGGTTAAAGAGGAGTTGCGCTTACGAGGTAACCCATAAATAGGGAATCAGCGAAAAGTCAAAGTGGAATTATCTCCCCTACCTGGTTTCGGACAATAATCTTATTCCTTCATGCACATCTCCATATAGTGTCCTTTCTTTGTGTAAAGTTTCATCAAAATATTTCAAGTGGTTTAAGAGGAGTTGCGCTTACAAGAAGTGTGGACAGACGGACAGACGGACGGACAGACAGAGGGACGGACAGACAGACAGACAGACAGACAGACGGACAGACAGGGTGATTCCTATATACCCCCCCAAACTTTGTTTGCGGGGGGTATAATTAAGTTTGGTTCTAAATGCACTGGTTTCAGAGGAGAGGAATTTTGAATGTGTTTTCTATAGGTACAATATTAAGCAATATTCCCTGCTGGCGGCATGTTTGGGTTTAATGGGAATTGTGGTTTCTAAGGGTAAGATATTTGAATGTGTTTTCAATAAGGGTATGTTGCCCATAACTTGAGGTCATCACTACAGAAGTTTTACGGTAGACATCAAGATCATGTGGACCACTATGGGATATCTGTTTCCCAGATGAGAACAGATCTTTGCCACTAAAGTTTATTTTTCCTCTACCAGATTTGACTTTACTACCAGAGTTGATATGTACAACATGGCGGGTGTCTTATAAGAAGCAGGAGATGCTTCTCTACTGGTGCACCTGATCTCGCCCATGGTTTTTTACTGGGTCCGTGTTGTTCAGTTTTGTATATGTGGGTGTCTTCATTTTCTTTTCTGTGCCATGCTCATGTTATGTCTTTATTCCTTTGTTTTTCTGATGTTGCCATTGTCCTTGGATTGTTCTTTTTAGACTGACGGTTTGGTTCTCACTTACTTCAATAGTGTCTGATGTTTAACAATGTTCCCTGCCAATCGCCATCTTGAATGACATGTGGAATACCTTTTTGAGGGGACCATTTAATGACCATTGTGACAAAGTTTGTTTCCTACTGGCTGCCAACTTGGATGTAGCATGGACCTGTCGGATACAATTTTTATAGGGGATCTTTGGAATTTTTACTACAAATGGATGACAGATCATGTCAGTATAGACTAGGGATGGCAGATATCAAGTTTTGGCAACATTTCATACTGCCTCTAACCAGATGAACTTAATCATGTAAATAATGACCATAGACAACTTAAAGTAAGATAAAACCACCTGAACTAGATAGTAAAGTCACTCTTGAGTGTAGGACCAATATATTGGAAAGGATAAAATCAATCAAGCAGTTTTAGTATGGGTTCTATTTATTTATAACTTTTTTGTTTCATTAAGGTTTGTGATAAAATTATTCTGGCCATGAATGTATTTCATTTACCGATAATGTTTGAATGCTGGATTATAAGATATTTCAGTGTGATAAATATGTACAGGTGATCCAGGAACACTCTAAGATATAATTGTTACAAAAATGTTCAAAATGTCTGACCTTATGTTTCACATTGTAATGTAATAAATATTTACTCTTTACTCTAATATCTAACAACATTCATTTTATTCTAAACATATTTATGTCTGCAAGAACAATTTTACTCTTTTATTATAAACTGTATCTAGCCAGCATTTAGCATATTATTAGCCAATGTTGTTCTTTTTGAATATCATTTAAAGCAATTTAGGCCATTCATAAGACAGCACTTAGATCTATAGTTACACAATACATGGCAAAAAGGTTAATTAAAATATTGTTGCCAAAAAATAAATATTCGACATATCAATATTAAATTTTAATTAATAAGCTAATTGCCCCTTCTCCCCTTTCCATAATATTGTAAACTCTACGTCACAACCTAAGTCTCTAAGAGCAGCTTTAGCCTCATCAACACATGATTTATGGTTAGTTCTTGCGGCATTTATAAGAACTTCAGCTCCTAGTTCTAAGATTGGGTCACAAAATTCCCTTGTTCTGGCTACTAAGTTCCTTAAAGCCATGCATGCTTGTTTCTGAAAATAAAGAAGGGCATAATTAATTAAATATCATTTGTAAAAAAAATTACGGCAAAAATAAGCTACTACTATAATCATGACAATATTTATTTTTTTTGTTCAAATTTTTCTTGTAATCCTTAAATCTTTACACAGTGTTCTCAAGATCTCTGAATCATTGAGTTAAAGCTACTATATAAATTTCATTGATCTTGGGCGAGTTGCACACATGCTTCACATCTTCTTTGAAGGAGATCATCTAAGGACCATTATCACTAAACATGGTTCTAATTGAACTAGTAGTCACAGAGAGGAAGAGATAGGAGTGTCTTCTTTAAATCCAATGTTAATCTATGGTACAAACCAGTGGCCATCTTGGATGAGCTACTGATGTGATGGATACCTCTTTTGAAGGTGACTATCTTTTTGATAAAGTCAGCATTTTCCATTTTCAACATGGAAAAGGTGGTTGTTTTCAACAATAACAAGACTTTGGCAGTTATATCAGTTGAAATTATCTCAAACCTAATATAAAAACAACCATCTGCCTCAAGTGAAGGTTGTTTTAACCACCTTTAAACAAGAATGGAAAACACTACAAGTTTAGTTTAACTAGACATGTAATCTTAGAGAAGATCTTTAAGTCTTGTTTTTCTTATGGTCTAATATGTTATATTATGTTGCATGCTGGCACCCATCTTGGATAAGGTACAGATCTGGAATACCTTTTAGAAAGAGACCACATCAGAACAATCCTGACTAAGTTTGGTTCTAATTCGACTAAGTTCTAGATATTTGATTCTGTGTTTCATAAGGACCAATGTTAAATTAAATCACACACTGGCATTTGTCTGGATGAGGTACATAGCTGATATACTACAACACAATATGTATAGGTCTAATTTGACTATTAGTTTCAGAGAAGATTTTCGAATGTGTTTTCCTAAAAGTTATATAGCTTTCTATAGGTTCCAAACTAAAACTGGACCCTAAAGAAAACCATACAAGACATCTTGAGTGATGTACAGACCTCTGGAAGAGTGCCAGCTTAGGACTATTGTGACCAAGTTTGGTTCAAATTGGACCACTGGTTTCAGAGAACATCTTCGAATGAAAAGCTTGTCCGACAGATGGATGACAGATGCCAAGAGATTGCAGAAACTCAACCTTGCTACAGTTTGAATTAGATGGACTAAAAAAGCATATGTCTTTACATTCAAACAAAAAATTTGCAATTTTCCAATCAAATCACCGTAATATCAAATGCCATTTTTTCATACGTACCTGAACTGATTGTTCTTTAACATGGATCTTCATAGCTTGAACTATAACTTGGTGACCTTGACACTGTATGACCTTGGCACAGTGAGGAGGATTACGAAGGACAATTTTAGCAATTGTACCACATCCAAGGTCAGCTATAGAGGCATTAGCCTGGTGTGTTGTCATGGCATCCAGAATTAACTCTACGCCTCCTTTATTTACTACCTCTACTTTGACCTGATCATTACCGGCTAAAGCTTTCACTACACCGAGGGCTTGCTTCACTATTCCCTGAAAAATAACACCACTTTTTAATTATTACATGTACCAGATAATAATAAATTAAAGTTATAACAAGTGTGAACCCAAATTGATGTCTTGCCTGTCCCTACTTGGTCGCAAAATTGATGTGAAAACTCAAATTGCCTAAATCAGAAAACTTAACATGTTCGATAGACTGTTAAATTAAATTAACTGACAAAAGCAAAACAACAGTCATGTATCACCCAAAACCAAAATGCCAAACATCAGTGACCTAAGACTGCTAGATACAGAAAAACCAAACATGTTCACTAGACCATGAGAATGAGGTCAAGGGCTAAAGCCAAATAGCAGGCTGTCATCTTCCATCTAAGACAAACCCACATAAAAAATATTATTGACCTTACATTAATAGATCCTAGGAAATTTAACATGATCACTGGACCGTGAAATTAAGGTCATAGACAAAAGCCATATAGTAGACTGTCATGAACTACCTAACACCAACCTACATACCATATATCATTGACCTACCACTTATAGTTACTGAGAAACTAACCTAAGCACAAAACTTAACATGTTCATTGTACTGTGAAATTGAGGTCACAGACAAAAGCCATTTAGCAGACTGTCATGTACTTGTCAAGACCAACCTATATACCAAATATCATTATTGACCTACCACTTATAGTTACTGAGAAAATGACCTAATCACAAAAACTTAACATGCTCACTAGACCATGAAAATGAGGTCAAGGACAAAAGCCATATGATGGACAGTTATGTACTACCTAAGACCAACCTACATACCATATATCATTGACCTAACACTTATAGTTACTGAGAAACTAAACTTAGCACAAAAACTTTATATGTTCAATGGACCCTGAAATTGAGGTCACAGACAAAAGCCTATAGCAGACTGTCATGTACTACTCAAGACCAACCTGTATCCCAAATATCATTGACCTACCACTTATAGATACTGAGAAAGTGACCTAATCACAAAAACTTAACATGAAAGTTTACACCACCGCCGCCACCATACTTTGTACGCATATGTCTTGCTTTCCGTGCCTTTCATCGCGGGCGAGACAAAAAGTAATATATAAAATGCTTTAAACAACTAGTAAAATAAATTAAGAGATAACCATACTGTATTTTTGGATCTGAGGGGGTAAAGCGTAGATTTTACTGTCGCAAACAAAGTTTTCTGGGGACACGTTAGCGGAGCTGGAAAACGGTGGTTTGCGACAGTATAATCTTAGATTTACCCCTGAAGATCCTAAAATACAGTTTGCTGCAAACAGAACATTTTAACTCGATTTTAAGATTACAGGAAGTTTGGTATGCATCTGCGCCATAACGTTGCTATTGGTTCCGACGGTAAATCGTGGATTTTACCCCCTGAAAATTTTGACGCCATCCAATCAAAATTAGCATTACAAACATAAGTGCATTAGAATTACATAATTGTTTCTGGTTGGTTTTGGTGTCAAAGTAAACCAATATATATTACCTTCAATGAAAAGTATCTATACATGGTTTTGATATTCATGTAATAATACATGATGTCATTGTTCTCCCTAGACTAATATAGCGCTGCGGGACCGCAGCGTCTTCCTTTGAGAAAGTTGAATCCCGCAGCGCTTAAATTAGCCGCAGCGCCTTGATAACTAATGCTGCAGCGTCATGATAATTAATGATTTGTTTGTTTTATCATGCAGATAAACATATTAAAATTGTATATACAGTCACCTGGTGTGTTAAATAGGTGTGAAGGTGATAAAAACATGCTCCCCGTTGTCAATTATTGATAAGAAATGTTGACGAGTTGTGTATCCATGTGCAGTGTATTGTCTAAAAATATCAATCGATTACTGTTTTTCTAAAAATATACACATCGGCTTTTCCATTGGACGAAATTTAAGTAACCCTGAACTTCATAACAATTTTGTTGCTTTTAATTCAAAACGAAAGAAAAAGGATTTTTAGTTAATATTTATCATTTCTCATGATGACGTGACCACAAAGCGGCAATTTTTTTCAAGTGATTTTAATTCATTCAAAATCGCGATCGACTTCGCAGATAACATATTTTCCTTTGTAAAAAGGTCGTACGTGCGTATGGTCTATTATTCGAGATACCAGTGCATGAAACATTGGAAGGTCTAAATATTTTGTATAATTTTATTTCAGTCCGATCATATGAATTCGAAGATATTTCAGGTGACATTGACATCTAAATTCTTCCGTGTAAAATTATGAATTTGACAGGTACAAATACACGTGTCTACTGTTGACATGAAACATCGTATTTCCGTCACGTGATTTCCGTACGATCATAGATCGACTTTGAAAGATATTTCAGGTGACATTGACATCTTCCGTTGTAAAATCCTGAATTCGTCAGGTATTCTAAATACATTTTTACTGCATGTTGACATGAAACTTCGGTAATGTGAAAATTTCTGAAACTGACGTTTGACACCTTCCATTGTATAATACCCGAGATGATGGGTGCAACGAAAATTGTACAGTTTATTTCTACCCAAGTGTCAATTTATGACAGGATCTCAGAATGGTATATACATTTAGTTTTTATAACATTGCCAATTATTAAAAACATCATGAATAAGAAAGGGGTTAAGCGTTCAATTGGCGGCGGAATCAAGAATTTTTTCACAGTTGTTTCAGCAAAAGAAAACATCCCACCACCTGAAGAAAGTATTGCAAGTGATGATAGTCAGGATGCTAGTGATATTGAACTTACAGTATCACCAGCTGCAAAACACACAAAGTCCAGTGAAAATGGAAATAGGAATAGATTGAGCAACAAAATTACAAATTCTTTGATGATGATCTCCATGGAGGGGGGAGAGTTGGACAATTTTGATTTTAAATTAGCTGTTGAAAACTGGAAAGGACAAGAACAGAAAGATATTTAAATAAATAGAATATCAATTGACTGAGAAACATATATTGTTATGTGACACATATTGTTACACTGGATGTACACACACTACTAGGAATATAACCAAGTTGTAATATATGTCAGTGTAAGAGTACATTAGTATTCCAGCCTAATGTGCATTTACCACATAACATTACACAGAGACCTCATCTCTTGTGCTGTGTGGAGGATGAATTTCCAAAACCATCAGAATAATTTGGCTGAGAGCAATGTAACGAGACAAGTTCTTTCATTTTTCTATATACTTTACTTAAAAACTTTAGTTGTAAATCTATTTTGACAGTATTGCCTGAGTTTTGTCCAGATAAAGATTCCACTCAGGAATGTGTTTCCAATACTTGTAAATGTTCACATGAACTTTGTAAGATCAGGATAAGTGTCTCCTACTATATACATGTAGGCATGCATCATTGGTCATGTGAGAAATGGATTATGTTCTATTTGAAAATAATAGTCAGAAACATGTAAAGTCCAATAATAATTAAGATTAGACAACTGAACTAATGTAAACATGTAGTAATCATTATGTCATTCTGATGAATATGTTGGTCATTGGCTTTTCCTTGTCTTATAAAATTTTAGTTTCTTGATATTTTTGTAATTGGATGTGGTTTGTTTCCATTGATTTATTCACTTTTTTACTTTTTGGGGCCATTTCCGGCTTGCTATATGGTGTGAGCTTCCTCACAGTATGTTGAAGACCGTACAGTGACCCCTAGATGCTTTGTTTTGGGTAGTTTTAACCTGGAGATGGAATGTTGTCTAGTTGACATTTACCCCATTTCCTTTCCTTTCATTATCCAAATTAAATTAACTATGACATTTGAATTTATGAATTAATTTTACCTTTTCTGTCATGTTGTTTTGAAAAGCCTGTAGAATAAAGTCAAGACCTCCCATATCCATTACCGCTTTACAGAATTCATCTCTTACTACAAGGACACTCATTGTGGCAAACAATTCACTTAATACATTCTTATTATCTGAGTACTCTGAAATTGATATAAAAACAATTAAACATTTTTATTATCTGATTACTCTGAATACTATCATCAAAATTGTGGCAAACAACTCACTACACTTTTATTATCTGAGTACTCTGAGTTTAAAAATAAAATTGTGGCTAACAATAATACAATGTTTTAACTAGAGCTGTCTCCAAATGGCAGCCAATTATACCCACTGCTTATTGAACCCTGAATCAGTTAAGCAAGTGTAAATTTAAGTGTGTGTGGACACAATACAGTTGTGGACCCAGTACAAACATGGACACAATACAAGTATTGTCACATTAATATACCTCCCCTTTTTTCCAGAAAATATTCAAAGACAAATTATCTCCCCTTCAAAATTTCAGACAGTAACCATATTTCTTCATGCACATCTCCAGGTGATATAGTACAATCATGTAACATATTCAAAGACAAATTATCTCCCCTTCAAAATTTCAGACAGTAACCATACTTCTTCATGCACATCATCAAAATCCTAGTACTCGTTTAAGAGGACATGCTCTGACAATGTTCGTCCCCCTTTTTCCAGAAAATATTCAAAGATGAATTATCCCCTTCCAAATTTCGGGCAGCAGCCATATTACTTCTTGCAAGAAGCCATTTAGGAGATCATGTGCTGACAAGGCCCCTCCCCCTTTTCTAAAAAATATTCAAAGACAAATAATCTCCCCTTTAAAATTTCAGAAAGCAACCATATTACTTCATGCACATCTACAGGTGGTATACTACAACAGTGTAACATTTCACCAAAAATCAAAGCAGCTGTTTAGGAGAACATGTGCTGACAAAGTTCATCCCCCCCTTTTTGCCAGAAAATATTCGAAGACGAATTATCTTCCCTTCAAAGTTTCAAGCAGCAATTACATTACTTAATGCATATCTTCAGATGGTGTACTACAATTGTGTAAAATTTCGTCTATTCAATCCAAGCAGCCGCTTAAGAGAACATGCACTGACAAGGTAATGGACAGACAGGCAGATGGACAGACAGGGCGATTCCTATATACCCCCCAAACTTTGTTTGCAGGGATATATTAATATTAGTACATTTTCATTAATCTGAATACTCTACACTTCTTTTATAAATAGATTAAATTTTACCTGCCATAGCCATCGGCACATGAATGCCAAGGCAGAGTTTCAGGCACTAAGGTAAATACATCATGTACATACATGACATACAAATCGACTTGGGAGTAATTTTACCATATGCTAATTAAATTATTGTAAAGATGATCATTGTCATACATCTTAATTTACAGCATACAAAACATTTGAAACCAACTGAAAAGGTCAACATAAAGCAAAGATGTCAAACCAAAATCAGTTTTATATAAAATTGTTTCATAGATTTTATAAGACTAATTATAATGAACTTGAAATAAATGTGAAGTGGAGTAAATTCACAATCAACTGCATCACCAGCACAATAAATTATTCACAACTCATGCTTTTCTTAGTGTCAAATATGGGCCTTCTTACTATAAACAATGAAAAATTCACTGAAAATAATTCACGTTTTGAAATTTGAATTTTTTTATTGAAAATTTACCCTTGCCCTGCTGATACTTTAAATTTGTTATACATCATCAGCAGCTATCTTGAGCCAAGGAAAAGCAGCAGAAAAAGCCCAAAAAAGGCACTTTTTACAGTTGCTAGCAATATTTTGCAATTCGCCCCGCCCACCCCACCACACCCCGTGATCACCTACAATAGCTCAATAGTAATAAATATGTATCATCGACATCAGCTGCTACACAAGTACATTTGCATAAATTTTGCAAATAAATTAAAACCTATGATTCTTTGAAAAAAATAAAACTCAGCATGCCAAGGGTTAACAAAAAAATCTAAAAAGACCCTACCAAATTCAAAAAAGAATTACCTTCACATAATTCTAACAAAGTTTTAAGTGAGTTTCCTTCGGTAACTATCATCTTAGCATGTTCATGTGCCTGTCCAAACGGTACACGTATGTCATCATCATATGTTAAACATCGTAATAGACCACAAGCCTCCGTAACAACTATTGCTTCCGTTTTGTGTACTGTTAAAATATTAACTAATAATTCTATGAGTTTCTTTTTCACATACATTTGTCTATTTGTCTCATGTTTAATACAAGTGTTTCTAATTAATTTTAGTATAAGGACTAATAAATCTTTGTTGTTGATATCAGTAGTTAAACTTTCTATTAGAAATGTACATCCTTCATCAGTGAGGAGGTCAGGTTGACCATTAGTTAATGATATTAATCCAATCAGTATTTCTTTCAGTAGGTCTTTATCATCTCTGTGTTTAAGTGCAGCAGATAACAGCACTGTGTATGCATCATTCTTTCCTGCCATACAACGTCTTGCCAAATCTAAGTCACATTCAGATTTCAACTTTTGAAGAATGAGAATTATCTCCCCTTGTTCAGAATTCTCCACTGAGATTTTGAGTTGATTAATTGCTGCTACAACTGGATGTTCAATTTTGTCTCCTTCTTCACTATAAAGACTTGCATCTTGGACAATATTTGCTAAATTAACTCCCTGTAATAACAAATACTGGTATATTTAATTGAATTTATTCAAATTTGTTTTTTTTTTGTTTTTTTTGTTTTTTTTTCTTTAAAAACAAGTCTAAATATAGATGTCACACTGAAATGGACATCTCTATTCATTGTTTACCTATTGAAACATGTATGATATTCAAATGGCTAGTCACATGTTCTTTGAAATTTAAATAAATGCCACATGTTTTTATTTTTGTTTACACAGGAAGAGCCATTGGTTCTTATACATTAACTCCCTCTTAAAAAATCATGCGTAGAAAAATAAATTAACATAGGCAGCTTATGGGCATATTTTTAATTAAGTGAGAAAAAATTCTGAAACTAATAGTCAGAGTTCGTATGAGTGCGTTCAATAGATATATAATGACAAAAATGTGAAAAAATTAAATTTGGATTTTTAATTGATTTTTTATGGTGGGTCTATAGAAATCAAACGGACAATAAGTATAAACATTATATAAAAGGCAATTTTCCAAATCTACCATGGATGGCTCAAAATATATATTAATTCCTTAACAAAGCAACTAAATTTTGTACAAATCAGAGATATCTCTACAGTGAGTTTCAATTACTTTCTTATGTAATTTATCATTTAAATTACAAAACATAATAACTTAATTTGGAAGATAGTACAAATGATGTACATGATGTCTGTGTTTGTGATTCAAAAATGCTAATAAATGATGTATAAAAATGATGTTTATTTCGCTGAACTTGATTACTCTTTATTTAGGCTCTGACCTGCCATTGGTTGTGGGCCGGGGTTTCCTCATCGTTCATTGAAGATCTTATGGTGGCTTTAAATTGTTATAACTCCCCTTTGGGTCGTTGTCTCTTTGACACATTCCCCGTTTCCCTTCTTTTTTCTATTATACATTTCAGAAAACAAAATGTGTCATGTACCAGCCACTACCTCTTAAATGTAAAGATTTTCAGTATATATAAACAAACATGAATTTAGGAATGAAATAAATAATTTAAATATTTCCAACAGAAACAATTATGTGGGCATTTCAAAACAGTATACATTGTTTGTGTACTTGTTATCAAACAACTGAGTGTACTTTTTGGGAAAATTAGGAATATAGAGGTACTATTGTATACAAATCCACATGCTGTATCAAATTAAAACAAAAAAATATCTATGAAATTGTTTGATCCTATGCTTTAAATTATCTCCATTTGAAACTTTTTAAAAAAATAAGAAAATATATCCATGGGACATGGATGCCCCAACTAGGATGCAGATGAGTGACAAACTTGAAAAGAGGATACACAGTACAACTCAGCATACCAAAGTTCTAGATGAAATATCATATCATTACTGCATGCACAAGCTGAGAAATCCTTGACAACAATCTTTGCATTACACACAGACGGACAGATGTACATACAGTATGGACAAGGGCAAAACTTCATGCCCCTGCCATAAAAAAACATTTATCTCCTTTTCAATATTTTAAGATCAGTGCTGAAAATGCTCAAGGTTATGTTCTTGTATAAACCAACGGATGTAGAGTGGTTGTTTTCATGANCTCTTTGTGTGTAAAAATAACACCTCCTTTAACAATTGTCCTTTCTTCTGATTGGATTAGCGTCAGTCAAGTCATTATAATATGCACCGCCCACTTATTTTTCATTGGTTTGTTCATGTTACAAATGATTTATAGCACCGCCTACTCGTTATCCAAATAAACTTTCTCACACTTCGCGTTCGAAAGTTTATTTGTCTAACTCGTAAGCTTATGCTATAAATATAACTTACTGCATGCACAAGCTGAGAAATCCTTGACAACAATCTTTGCATTACATACAGACGGACAGATGTACATACAGTATGGACAAGGGCAAAACTTCATGCCCCTGCCATAAAAAAACATTTATCTCCTTTTCAATATTTTAAGATCAGTGCTGAAAATGCTCAAGGTTATGTTCTTGTATAAACCAACGGATGTAGAGTGGTTGTTTTCATGAAAATATTCATTTATATAGTATATTTTCTTTTCAAATTTTTACATTTATCTAAAGTCAATTGAGATGGCCTTATTCATATAAACACTGATCATACCAAATATTCAGATGAAATATCAAATAATTACTGCATATACAAGCTGAGAAATATAGTCTCTAACATTGTTTCCAGTTTATTACATATATTTCTCACATCGAGATAGTTAAATTTTTTTCACATTTTAAAGTTCGAGGTTTACCCGAGAACTTTAAAATGTGAAAATTTAACTATCGAGATGTAAGAAATTATCGTAATAAACCGGAAAACAATGTTAGAGATTGTTTCTCTAATTTCTACTCAATTTATGTGAAGCGAAGCGATCTCCGCAGTCTCCAGTCTCAAGTATGTCGCCATTTTGTGCTATCATCGTTGCTATGTGTATCATTGCGCCATTCATTGAAAGGGGTGTTGAATATAATATTTTTTTATAAAAATGTCATATTATCAATAAATTGAGTTAACTTAGTCATAAAAATGCAAAAACCGTTTCGCAAGACAATGATGCAGGTGTTAATTTCATCAACATCTGGTTGCACTATTTCTAGAAACTGACACAAGACATTTACATGACTGACCAATTGCCAGCTGAGATCAAATAATACCCATGTTGATTATTATTCGATAACCAACTAGTCAGGAGGTGTTTATTTTTGCTAGAAATTAGAGAAATATGCATAAAAATATTTCATGGGAGTGATGGTCCATTGACTTAAAGTACATATAATTATAATTTAACACATTAATTAAAGACATAAAGTACAATTTTTCACTGAATAGTTCACATACAATGCAAATATGCTTTCTTAAATATTGATTAAACACTTTTAAATTATACTGCAATCAAAACACACTGTGAATCTGCCATACAAAACAACACATTTTTTTTATGTCTTCAGATCTATTGGATATAATCCAATCATATGTAGCTGAAATTGTACAATCCCAGTAAAGATTCAAGATTTTATTAAACAAAATAAACCTCATAAAGGGGCACATAAAAAAACAAGAGCTGTCGCCGAATGGCAGCCAAATATACCCCCCGCTCATTGAACCCTGAATCGATAGGTCAGTGCAAAATTAAGTTGGTGTGGACACAATACAGGTGTGGACACAGTACAAGTGTGGACACAATACAAGTATGGACACAATGATATAATCTTCAGAAATTTTCACAAGGGTTCCAATGAAAACACTCTGTCTAAATCAGACAAATGTAAAATTCCCCCTTTTTTCAGCCTATTTGACATTTTACACATCTACATATAGTGTTCTTCCTTTGCCTAAAGTTTCATCAAAATCCTTCAAGTGGATTAAGAGGAGTTGTGTGTACGAGGTAAACCATACATAGGGAATCAATGAAAACTCAAAGTTGAATTATCTCCCCTTCCTGGTTTCTGACAATAATTATATTCCTTCATGCACATCTCCATATA
>MJUU01015348.1:0-19682 GCA_002080025.1 Modiolus philippinarum | reverse complement strand
ATGATGCATTTTGGGATGACAACAACAATGCATGCTTTGGATGCTGTCTCTGACCTACATTTTATGCATGAGTGACTTGGTTAGATATAATGGTTAAAGGCCATTCCTGCTTACTGACATGGCCCCCATCAACCATATTGGTATCGAGGATGCATTTTGGGATGACAACAACAATGCATGCTTCTAATGCTGTCTCTGACCTACATTTTACACATGAGCGACTTGGTTAGGTAGAATGGTTAAAGTTCATTACCACTTACTGACAATGTCCCTTAGCAACCATATCAGTATGTATGATGCAATTCGGGATGACAACAACAATGAATGCTTCGGATGCAGACTGTAAACTACAATTTATGCATGACTGAATCTGTTAAAAAGAATGATTATAGTCCATTCCTGTTTACTGACATGTGCAACATGTGACAATGCTGCACAACGAGGTGAGCTTAGCAGGCTGTGGCTGCTTTCTATGTTTCTATTTTCAAAAAGATAAGCATATTTCCCCTAATATGTGATAGCCCAGTACAGTAAAATATAAAGTGTAATTCGATTTCAACCATATTTTTACAAAACTTATACTTTTATAATATTAGATTTTAATTATAAAATCAAATCGGAAGGAATGGAAAATCCGTAACAGTTTCCGACCCCCTTTTTCCAGTGTCGACGTGACTTCCCTTAAAATTATTTATACCTTTTTATAAAGTGAATATTTAATATTTTTGCTTTTGAAGTAACTCACAGGCCACAATAACACAAACACCATTTATATCTAACTAACTAAACATATTTTTATTTGCAACTAATAAACTAGTTTACAAAAAGGATTGGACACAAGTTATAACAACATTAAAAGAAGTCCTCTCCTATTACAATAAATAACACAAAATTACATTGCATGCAATGGCGACACAGATTATATAAACAAATAATATTTTACAACAANTAAAATATAAAGTGTAATTCGATTTCAACCATATTTTTACAAAACTTATACTTTTATAATATTAGATTTTAATTATAAAATCAAATCGGAAGGAAATGGAAAATCCGTAACAGTTTCCGACCCCCCTTTTTCCAGTGTCGACGTGACTTCCCTTAAAATTATTTATACCTTTTTATAAAGTGAATAATATTTAATATTTTTGCTTTTGAAGTAACTCACAGGCCACAATAACACAAACACCATTTATATCTGATTTATATTTTCATAAAAGATCTCAAAATACACACAAGGACTATAGACGAGTTTCCCATCCTGCTTTTCCCGATTGGTGTCGCTGCTGCACTATCAGGTAACTCGCGGGAAAAGTTATATTTCACGCATGTTCAAAAATTGTTTATTGTGCGTGTATTTTCCCGGTATCACGACGTCACAGAACAAAATCTGATAGTGCAGTGGTGCCGACACCACACGGGACAAAATATGAAAGGTGAATTCCATTGGTGAATTTTCCCGGAAAATTTTGACGTCACAATATAGATTTTCGGACGTCACAATGTTAAGTGACGCAATTTACTCCGATTGACCTCGGGGGCAATTCATTCATAAAATGAAATTGGAAATTCGTCTATACATTACGTAACTAGAAGTGTCTTATCCCTGTAATGTATAGTCCCTGGTATAAACAAAAGATCGGGATAGTAAAATAAGATTTACATTATTGGTAATAACATAATGTTAGTGGGTCCTTAAGTGCTGTTGGTTGTAATGTCATGAAATCAAAAGACTATCAATGACTTTCGTCTGGGGGAGGGGGTGGGGGCAACCGATAATTTTTCCATAAGAGGGGACCTGGAATCTATTTTTTCTATAAAAAAAAAAAATAAATAAATAAATATTTTTCAACCTGATACTGAAAGGGGACCCGGGCCCCTACCCTTTGATCCGCCACTGCTGAGTATGTTCTAAATCTGGAGACTTCTACTATAAGTATCACAAAAATAACAACTTACCAAAGTAACAGTAAATTTCGGATCAAAAATATGAATAAAGGAGAAAGCTGATAAACGACATAATAGTTTCTGCAGATGGCCATTTCGACAACTTATGTCTCTTCGATGCAGATTCCGAAGTCAAAATGTTTGGTAGGCCATACACCGAGAGTGTAAAAGTCGATTTCGAGATCATATGGGATCTAAATGAAAAGACAAAATGAGCTAAGGACTGAGATGCAAGAGGGGGATACTCGTCAGACTGAAATGAAATTTCCAGAAATTTTAATAAAAATTCGAGCTAGCACCGAAGTACTGACTACTGGGTTGGGAATAGCATCGGGCACTTATTATAGTGCACAAGTAGATACATCGGTCCATATATAACTAATTAGACCAGTGAAAGGGTGTATACGGGACTTTTGAGACGTGTTCACTCCGGAAGATTTTTTGTGTATCAATACATCGATACCTTGTGAGGGAATCACTAATTAATGAACACTGTTGAGCAAAGGGTGATTTATACTTAATCTATTTGTAGCGCTTCAGGTTAATTGTCATGTAGGACGAATTATAAGTGCACTTCAATTTCATAAATAGTTTGTTTTATGTGGTATATAATAACTAAATACCGAAGTTATATATATTTATTTATAGGAATAAAAGTAATTTTTGAGGAATTTATCGATGTGTAAACGCGGCCGACTCACTCACAAACTAAATAAAGTCCGAAGGACTTTATGTAGCGTTTGTGAGTGAAAGGCCGCGTTTAAACATCCATAAACTCCTCCAAAATTACTTTTATTTCTTATAATTCCAATCCTTTGAACTTTGAACAATGTTGTCACTGATTTTTACGTCACCATATACTGCACTATTTAACGTCGTAATGTATTAATGGGCAAGAAAAGTTTATCGAGAAATAACTTTTTTTGTTGTTCATGACGTTGACCAATGAAATTGGACGTTGCATTAGCAATTGGAATTATTTCAATATGTCAGCTAGGGATCCACGTCTTACTCGTCTTACTGGTATTTGTGGAGATCGTTTCAGCCTTCAATTACACGAGAGTGCCTATCTCGAAAATCTAGTGTGATTTTAGGAGAGGGTGTATCGCAAACTGTACGGACTTTCTAAAGATCCAATATCAATGGTCATATTAACCTAAAATACGTTCGTCTATGTAAAAAAAAAAACAATTTGCTGACAGATACTTTCGATGCCGTCCACAGAATTAAGTGAATGAAAGGACGACTAATACTTTATTACAAAAACAAAACAAAATAAAAACAAGCAAGAAATCTGTGAGCCGTTTTAGGACATCCTGCCTACTCAACAAATAAAACTGAAAATGCAACGTGTCGTTTTACTCGTAGCATCTGTTCAGCATGACCAAAAAGTAAGACAGAGGTAAAACAGCATATACCATTCATCCTACAAAGCAGGATAAAAAAGAATCAAACGAACATGAGAGGTATAAAAAAAACAACAACATATCAACATATGTAAATAAATAGAATAACAAGTCAAGGAAGAAATAATTTAACATACGAAGCAATTTTCTCGATATTTAAGCAGCTTGGATTCATTAACGGTCGTTCAGTCGAATCACAACTGCTATAAGTTTTGGACAAATGGACACCTATTTTAGACAATGGGGTATGTAATATACTGCTATTTCATGAAAGCCTTCGACAAAGATTACTTCATACATTAGAGAAGTAAAAAGCTTTTTACTTGAACAACAGACAGGAATCGATTGGAGAGAAGTAAGGCACGGACCATTTGATTTTCAGGGGGGGGGGGGGGGGGGGCAGCAGTGATTTTTACCCGAGCCGGAAATTTTTTTTAGAGCGGGGCCAAAATATTTTTTTCCACTCTACATTATGCTTGGAAATTTTGTTGAGCCAGAGTTTTTTTTCTGATGGACAAAATCAGAGCCAGATTATTTTTTTCGACCAAGGTGATCCAAGGTGCTGGGCAGAAAATTTTTGTGGACAAAAATCGGGGCCAGAATTTTTTTTCTAAAAAATACCAGCCCCCACCCTGAAAATCAAATGGTCCGTGCCTAACCAGTGAATACCTCAAGGCTCTGTGTTTGGCCCGATATATATATCGAAGTTTTGTACTTAGCTCTATTTGATATTACTGTTTTTTGGATTTCGTTTGGTTTTATGCATTTTAATCATTTTTTGAAATAATGGATTACCTTTTTTGGGTTCTAGTGCTGCTGATGAGGAATTAATTTCCGAAATGGCCATACAGCTCATTAAAATTATTGCAGTTGGAGTTAACATGTGTTATGGTCTCATGTTCATTTACTCCATATCCTTTCGTAAAATATATATCAATGAAATGCCAGAAATCACGAGTTTATTTACTGAAACCTGCGCATTTGTGGATGACACAAAAGTTTTTAGAGGAATTTTCCAGAAATATGACTGCTACAACCCACAAGATGATATACATGCACTTTATGATTGGTCCCAGAAATTGGTCTTACGTTTGCAAAGTTAACAGAGTTGAAAGATCTAGCGTTGACCAAATGGTTTATACCTTGAACGAGAATTTACCATCAATGGAATAAGTGGAGACAGAAAAAGAAAAGGAGTCACGATAGATACAAAGCTAAAATTTGAACAGCATATGTCAGGACAAAAATGACAAAGTAAACCCAATAATGAGAGTACTAAGAAGAACCATGGCATATATGGACGGTGGGACATCCGAACTGATGTACCCTGTCCCTTGTAGACCTTGTACAATCACATCTCGAATACGCCAACCAGGTATGTTGCCCGCATCTCAAAACATATTGAAGCCATTGAGAATGTACAGAAAAGCCTGGAGCTACACAGCAGGTTGTTGGACTTATGATTTTGTTTTTTTTTGTTTTTGTTTTTGTTTTTTTTTTTTTGGCTCAGCTGGCTATACGCCATGGTGTTCCTTTGCTATCACTTGGCGTCATTCGTCATTCGCAAGTCTGTCGTCTCTTCGTCGAAAAAATTTCTTTCAAAAATCTTCTCTGAAACCACTGATTCAGTTGGAACCTGGCTTTGTTGCTCAACAAAGTGTTCTCCTTAAAAATTTGTGTCCACTCATCCAAGATTGTCAGTAGAGAATATAATTCAAAATTTGACACTTTGAGAAAACCATTTAAAGATCTCCTCCTCTGAAACTACTTTTCAAATTATTCCCAGACGTTTTCACAATAGTCCTTTGATGGACTCCTTAAAAGGGTATCTAGTTGGAATGCATTTGATGCAAGATGAACGCAATCGGGGACATAATTTGCCATTGGACACCGACCAGAAAAACACCTTCAAAACTATACAACAATTTCGAACAAAACTTAGCAACCGTAGTCCTTTTTGGCCCCTTAAAACGGTACCAGAAAGGTCTATACCGTATTCAAGATGACTACTCCTTGTTGGTTACCTTCAAAACAGTGTCAAACAGGTCAGCACCCTATCCAAGATGACTGTCAGCGGAACAAGTTAACACTACACCCTATAAGAAAGGTTCATTAAGATAGCTGAAATTTACAAATGTAAACCCCTTAACATAAACGTATTGGACTCTCATTCATTGTTCAGGTGAGCGATACAGGTTATTCTGAGCCTCTTTTCACTTTTGAAAATACGATCCAAGTTATCAAAGTCCTAATCCACAAACAACAATAAAATGAATAATGATAAATTATGAGGAAAAAAATACACTTCAAGCAAATATTCACAACAAGTAACATCTACTCAACATCCAAACTGGCACGATTGTAGATTTGGAAATTTATGTCCACGAAAATGGTGAAACAACGTGGAACAAGTTAATACAGTGAATAGAAACGCCTAGTAAGTAAGTAGTAAGTAAACTGCTTTACACAAAGGATCCCTAACTGCATGCTAGAATCATGGTGATATACAGGGACTATGTTATGTCCTCAGTCTTTGAAAATTGTTGTAGGCTTATAATCGGCATGGTGAGTTCATTGCTATTATTTTTTAATTTAACCAAGAACCTGCAGATTTTTGTTTTGAAATGAAAATCTAAAGCAAAACATTGGTTCAAACTCCAGAACCCTTCACTGGATCCAACAATATGCATACTATAAAATAGGTTTACTTGCATGTCTTCTTTGTATATTTTGTTTCCTAAAAATATTCAGTGAACAAGTACTCTTAATTCTTGCAACACATATTTTGTTGGTAACTGCATCTAGAATTAAAATATTTAACAAACAGTATATACAATTTATTTACAATATGTTACACAAATGATTTGAACTATTTACATATGAAACTGGTGGTACATTACGTATTATGAAGAACTTTTTGCTTGAACCCAAACTTCATTATGTCTGTGTACAAAAGCAAAAGGACTATCATATCCAGCAGTATAAAATAATGATGAATCATACATGTTGGGACTAGATAAACTGGATTTTAGTGAATTTAAGTTCTGCATATAGTCATTTTCACCTGCAAAGCCTCCAAAAGACCTAAAAATAATAAAAACAAAATTAATGTATTTGTCATCATCAGTGAAGTATTTTCTAGAGTTATGTTATTGTAAGCAAACTGGAATGTCAAAACACGTTTCAACATTTTATTCACCCGTTTGGACGCAGTTGTCTGAATTTAATATATATAAATGGATTGTACATCATTGGTTATCAGAAGCTTCAAAAATGCAAGTCATATTTATCAAGAAGCTTCTCAAATATAGCATAAAATAAAGGATCAACATTGTAACAAAAAACGTTTATAACTCAGTGGTGTATCCTTTATATATATATATATATA
Source organism: Modiolus philippinarum (assembly GCA_002080025.1). Taxonomy (NCBI): domain Eukaryota; kingdom Metazoa; phylum Mollusca; class Bivalvia; order Mytilida; family Modiolidae; genus Modiolus; species Modiolus philippinarum. The sequence continues at coordinate 12,941 of MJUU01015348.1, read as the reverse complement.
TATATATATATAAAAAATCATCGCTGATATCCACACTAGTAATCATATAAAGAAAAACAAAATGTTGAAAATGCACTGTAATAATATACTTAATGAAAACAATTCACACAATACATTGAAAAATGTTCCTCACTGTCCCTACCGGTTTCACGCTGCCTTCAGCGATATTCATGGGTGAACTAACGTTGTCAACAGTAACAGTACATGGAGATCAACTTTTGTGACGTTACAATAAACTTCCGTTTAAGCGCGGCCGAAATTTACGTATAAAGTATATTTCTTTGTTAATTCTTTGTTGTTCCGTAAAGTTTTCGGCACATTGATAAAAAGGGAAAATTTGAAAATTCGGAATTTGTGAACCTGCACACAATTCTATATGTCCGCTTAGTGGAATATTTCTTGTGCTAGGGTCCCGAATTTGCTGTCTATGCACTGTCATTCGTCTACGAATACTCATGCCCGTTTGTCCTATATAATCCTCTTTACAGCCGTTACAGATGATAATGTATAAAACATTTTCTGACGCACAGTTAAAATTGTTCTTAATTTTAAAAATTGAACCGGTTTTAAATTTATGTTCACTGCCGAATTATTATAAAAGTCTTGTTTTTAATATGTTGAGAGATAATAAATATTATGAACAAGTTACGAACTATACAAAGCAGAACATAATGAACAAACTGATCGTACTTGTAAACCTGTATAGAAAAGGACTAACAAACAAAGAATGTGACTATATTTTAAATTTTAAAAGTAAAACGAGTAATTTATATGGATTACCCAAAGTTCATAAAAGTAAATATANTACGTAATATAAAATCTACAATTTGAATATACAGATTCTGATATAAAATCACATAAGGGGGGTCATAATAGAATTTATTAGTGGTGAAAAGGCAAGCCTGTCGGTAAAGCTGTCTCTATGAAAAAAAAAATGCCGTTTGACTTTGGAAAATGTATACTTTTTATATCCTATAATATTCTTTACATTTCAAAATTTGACCGAAAATGGCATTAAATGAAGGCTTTTCTCCTTTCTTTGACTTTAAAAATGTCTGTCTCTGTATTTCCTCTTCTTTGTGGAATTTCAATCTGATTGAATGAGGTTTTGATCCCTAAATCGACAAAGTTCAACCTATAATGATATGCAAGCACAATATTAGCATTCTCTTTAGAATTAGAAATACCCAAACTAAAAGTGAAGTTATGAATTATTTGTAGTTGTGGTCACATGTAATTTAATTTAGTCCAATCTATCGGTAATTTGTATGAGTTTCCTTTGATCTCACGAAGCAAATATTTTTCAGTATTTGCTACTGCCCAAATACGAAAAAATATTGGCAAAAAGTACCTTAGGCCACGCTTACTTTGTCACCGGATCGTACAAATTCTTTTAGTAATCAATACTAGTGAAAATTAACATTCATTTTCATAAAGTCAACACTAGTAAAACCAAAGTAGTTATTTTCAGTAAGAGAAAGAATGGACATAATCACAATTTTAAACTATATGGAGAAAACATTGAAATAGTAGAGTCATATTCATACTTAGGAATACTTTTTAATTTTAACGGTAGTTTTTGTAAAGCTCGGAAAAAACTTGCCGAACAAGCACAGAAAGCTTTATTTGCTCTGTATCGGAAAATAAAAAATATAAGCATCCCTGTCGATTTACAACTTAAACTATTTGACTCACTTGTAAGTCCAGTGTTAATGTATGGATCCGAAATATGGGGATTTGAAAATAAAGATATAATAGAGAAAATGCATCTTCAGTTTTGTAAAAACATTCTAAAAGTTCGCTCTTGTACACCAAATTATATGGTGTATGGGGAACTCGGCAGGTTTCCGTTGGAAACGATAATAAAACGTAAGATGGTCTTGTTTTGGAATAGTCTTTTATTAAACGACAATAAATTGTCGTCTATTATATACAAAACAATGTTTTCATTGCACCTGCAATTTCCTCAAAAATTTAAGTGGATTTCATATGTTAAATCAATATGCGATGAAAACGGGATGAGTTTTATCTGGGATAGTCAAATCTTAATGGATAGACAGTATTTAAAGACATTAATTACACAACAATTAAATGATCAATTTATTCAACAATGGTTTTCTCAAATGGGAAACTCACCCAGAGATTATTTTTACTCAGAATAAAATGAATTTGGTTTAGAAAATTATTTACTACGTTCAAACGAGTGTGATAGAGCATATATATCTAAATTGAGATGTTCAAATTTAATTTTTTTTCAATTCAAATAATTTTATTGTCAAAAAACAAATGGATTGGATAACAGGCAATGCCTATACTAATCCTCTCCTTCAAACAAGATGGAATATAACATGTACAATTTACATTACAACACATAGAATAATATCATACATTAGTAAATAAATTATATCAATAAACAAAGTCAAAGATGCTATTTCTGATTTAAAAAATAGCAAGGCCCCAGGCTTCGATGGTATACTGAATGAATTTCTCAAATATAGTCCCCCTTTAATTTTATCAATCTACTGTAAACTTTTCAATATTGTTTTAAATACAGGATTGATACCAGAAGCATGGACAATAGGTGTTATTAAACCTATATATAAGAATAAGGGCTGTTCAACAGACCCAGATAATTTTAGAGCGATTACTTTAATTAGTTGTCTAGGAAAACTTTTTACGTCTATTATTAATTCTCGACTTAATGTTTTTGCAAATGAGATATCTTTAATATCAGAAAATCAAGCTGGCTTTAGGACGGGCTATTCGACTTTAGACAATATTTTTGTACTACATGCATTGACTGAGCTGTATTTTTCATTTGGAAAGAAATTATTTTGCACATTCATAGATTTTCGAAAGGCGTTCGACACCGTATCTAGATCTTATTCGGACTTTNAATTGAAAAATACAATTAAACTTAACTATCAGTAACCGACAGTAGTGCTGTGTGTTCTGTCAAATTGGTTATTAAACTTTATATTAATATATTACATAATATTGTGTATTTGTGTATTGAAATTTTGTAGTGGATTACCAGAGACATTTTTTGTTTGGTATATGTTTTCATGTTTGTATTTTTATTTATGTTTTGTCCTCTTGTACACCTCAGTGTGTCTGGGGCTTAATAAAGTATTGTCTTGTCTGTCTTGTCTTCAAAATTTGTTCTATTAAATGATTTAGTTAATTAACGATAAAAAGAATAATAGAAGTTTTGTTTTTGATACAAGAAATATTGGCTCCAATAATGGACTCGCCCACAAAGGGCTCGTCAATTATTGTTCGCCAATATTTCTTGTATCAAAAACAAAACTTCCATGTAATTAGTTTAAATCTGACAAGGGATGTTCAAGATATTATCTGATCACCAAAATTAAAAAAAAAAAAATCCGAGGTTTTAGCACAAATGAACTTGACCTTGACTCGAGGGTGGGGATCCTAAAGCCAAAACGGTTGTTGCTTCTTTGATATGTAAGCCTAAGACCAAGTTTTATTTGGATAAGATGCAACTGAAACTACAGCTATTGAACGTAAAAAACCAATGCATACTGAAGAAACATAACTTACTTGACATAAACATCCATTGCAGGAACATCAACTAGAAATACACTTTTGTCGCTGGGTACTGGTGTATTCACCATCTTATCAAATGGAATCATAAAATGCATGATATACATCGTCTGTCCTGATTGTTTTGGTACAACAGTTGTGAGAACAGGAGCTGTCATTGTAACTTTAGTACCTAAAATAATCATCATTCTGTAGTTGGCAAACATACATTAGCTGATATGACAATTGTTTATGAATCGATGTGTCTCATACATCCACTAAGTAGTATTGTATAAATACGCATATGAAAATTGACCCCCCCAAAAAAACAAAACAAAACAAAACAAAACAAAACAAAATAAAAAAAAAACAAAAACAAAACAAAACAAAAAACAAATCAATATCGCATCTTAATGCAAAAACTGTCACTGTGCAACCTGACACAATGTAAATCATCATCAACTTGTCGACGGAAAAATTATGTTTGGAATGTTCTTTCATATATTTAATGTTTAACTGTAACGCCAATATTCAAATACTTTTACAAAACGTTGATAACTCAACCAAATGCACATTCTTGTTGTTCGAGATTTTTTATATTTTGGCTCCCCGAATAAACTTGTATACATATTAAATTCATGTTAAGCCCCTTCGTTCACACTGCTAGTGCTTTAGTTTTGTGGCGTTTTTGTTCTTTTTTGTTTGTTTGTTATGTCTTTGTCATACTGTCTCAATTCGTGTTGCTGTGAATTGCCGTGATTTTGGATTTATGATTTTAGAATTTCTTGTTTCTGTATTCGTTTGCCGATGTATCAAACAGATTTCGATTTAAAATAACTAAGAAGTACTGATTCGCCTTGAAAGAGGGGATGGGGTCATCTTCAAATTTATTTGTCAAAATATGTTGTGAGTACTTTTTGGATTTTACTGTTACTGATTTTCAAGTTTGCTAGAAAATCTTCAAGTGATATCAAATCAATTGATAACATGGACCAAACTAGTCCTTAACATGGACCAAGCTAATACCTACGTAAACTTAAGAACTAGATTGTCAGAATAAGCATGCGAGATGAACTTATTTACACACTTACCTGCCTTGTTGTTCCCAGAAATATATTGGAAAAGCTTCTGGAATAATTGCCCGTTTGCCATACGACCATAATTTGATACTGTTGTGTTGGTAGCAACCCATTTAGATGGTAGATAGTGACGAAGTTGGTAATCCTGAAAGAAAATAAATGGTATTCAAATATGAAATCGAACATCATATAGCAGCATGGTATCCAGCTTCAGACTAGCTATCGCCCTATGAAGTTTCAGCAAACGGGCCACTATCATAAGCTATATACTTGTAAATTGTAAATTATCAAGAATTTGAATCTTAATTGAAGAATACGAACTGCTGTTCTATTTTAATACAGGATTCAACAGTGTTTACAACTTTACTACTAGGCTGCGGAACCGTAGCTCTTATGGTCATTGTGCTATTTTCTGATAGTTGCGGACCATGGTCCACCAAAAAAAATAAAAGGACCTATAGAGCTACGGTTCCGCAGCTACTTTACTACAAGAAGATTATTTGTCAAATTCAAAATGAAATATAAAGACTGTATATTAAATAAAAGTGACAACAAAAGTCCGAATCGATCAATGGAAGAGACCAGTAAGGAAAATCCGTAAAACATTCGACTGAATCAGGGAAACAACCAAACATAGAACGTTTTTGGCAAGCCGTCATGAATATTCCAGACTTGGAACGGGCATGTTATAAATAAAATGGTGGGTTAAACCAGGTTTATTGATGCATCAACCTCCCGCTTATATGACGACTAACTATAGCTTCTGTGTGCCCAGATTGTGTTAAATATAGACCCCTTCACGATAACTGCGGTCCTATGATTTTGAGTGATTTTGAGTGGAAAATAAATACAGTTCCCGCTAAAATGACGTTGTAGGACAATTAATCAAGACGTCCCATATATTATGACGTTGCATGGCATATGAGAGCATGCGCAAAATTCAGGACCGCAGTTATCGTGAAAGGGTCTATTGTCAGGGGGGGGGGGGCACTATACACTATTTCAATACGCCAATGTTTTGACAGAAAATAGTACTATAAAAAATAGTACCTTTTAATTTGTAGTGACTCCATACATGTTATAATCAGCAAGATCATAGAATATTTCTAGGTGAATGACGGAGAGCAAAGAACAGTTGAAATAACATGATTATGTTGCATAACAAGCTAGAACGGATCGAATGAAATGCGACCAAATACCGAAAATTCTCTGTTGCGACTATGTACAAAATTAACCGGAACGTTTCAATTCAAATTTATTTTCTTATTTGACATACAACATATGGTTTAAATGTATTTATTTTATCGTGTTGGTGATCTGTTAACGGAAAAACAAGTTCCCGCACCTGGGAAAATTCATTTCTATATTATAGAATCTATATTTTGATTTGATTTGATATTATGTGAATTTTTGAAAACAAATGCAAACTTACAGTTGTGTTTTTCAATATTGTGAATTTTGGACAATCTAACTGGTGACAGAACCACGGAGCTGCGCCAGTACTGGCAAGAGACACCACAACGAGGACGGTAACATACAACATTACACTGTTTGTCATTTTGTTTTGATCTGTAAAATCATAAAAAAAAAAGAAAATACATTACAAAACATTCATATTTACAAAAATACAGTTGAGTCAAGTCTGCGTAAGCAAGCCGTCTCGTCGATTTGTGTCACTGAATATTTTACCGCATTTTCTACAATTCATAGTATTAAGAGCCTGAAAGGAATATAAGCGTGTCGCATGATATGAATTTTTAAGAGAATGCCGTATGCCAGAATTGAAAGTGGAACAGATAACAAAATTATTACTATCCTACGGAAGCCTTTTAGGGCCGTACAATTTACTTTTTCTAATTTGATATAACAAATTAATGTACGGCCCTAAAAGGCTTCCCTAATACCCAGAAATTATCCATGAACACTCAAAAACTATTTTCTTTAAAAGAAGCTGAAAAAAAATTCCAGTCGCGAAAAAATGAAAGTTTCAACTATTTGTAATGTCATTTTGGCTTTCAAGTATGTATTTGTATTGTACCACTATTATATGGAAAAGATTCTATAACTTGTTCTACCCAGTCAAGATGAAAATAATTATGAGACAAACTTACCTGATTTCTTTGTAGAAGTTATGCCAAACACAAATATTAACTTGCTATATATATAAGGATGTGTTATGAAACATGTTTATCTGTTTACAACAAAATTTGTCCTTAAAAACGTGATTATCCACGAGTTATTACTTAGTCTCTGAAGAAACGTGAATCTCCACGAGAGATTATTTGAATTTCATAATATTGAAGTCTTCTTCACAACACTGGCATGTACTAGTATTGTGGTTTACCTTTATAACTAACCATATTTACGTCCAGTTGTACTGCGCTAATTTTTTGGTTCGAATTTGATCTTGAAGTATTTAGAAATGTATTACAAAAATAAAGTGTTTGTGCGTTTCCTAATCATCGGCGAACTCAGCCTTTGGAAAAGAGACCAGTGGTGTTTTAGAACTAAGAGCTCAGATACAGCCTGTATAGCTCGCCTGATTAAATTTGCTTCTGTAGTTTCAGAGCAGATTTTTAAAATGGACAGATGTTAATTTATGTTCCGCGCTGATGGCCGTGTTTTGTGTTCTTATAAGGCTAGCCTTGTTTTATATGATTCGTCAAGCTGAAAAAGATTTTGAAAATGAGAAACCCATCTTGATGGTACCACAGTGGAACTTGTATTCTTTAAGTTCATTGATAATATTCCAGTGCAGATTGTCATCATGTAGAGACTGAAGCTGTTCAATCAATGAGTTTTTGTAGTCTTTATATTTTAATTTTCTCAATTTCGTATGACCCTCCATAGGTCATTCCAATACAGTTTCATTAGATTTGTTTCATAGCAGACCATGAGAATGATAATTACCTAATATGGTCTTAAGTTTTGCGCAAGTGCCGCTCCGGTGGTCACATTTTTTTTTTCACGTCGGAATGAATTTTTGTAAAGGACCTCAAAAACACCATTTTGTATAAGTGTGGTTGCATTTACTGGGGTGGTTTCAAAGGAGATTATCAAAATAAAAATTTTCCTTAACGTCCAATGTTAAACTCCGCCGTGCGCGGTCCCGGCTTATGAATAGGCCCGCAGCATCCTCTGAGCTTGGAGTATGAGTCGTCCTAACAGAGGACCCCGAGGGAACCCCGGGATATAGAAATAGGACCTAGTATCTCCGGCTTNCGGGGTGTGACCCCTCCTAAACGGAGGCTGACCCCGAAGGTCCCGGGATATAGAAATAGGACCCATTCCGTGGTTGTGCGGGATTAATAAATACACAACCCATCTTTCGGATGGGATGTAAACTCAGGTCCACGTGTTGGAAGAAATGCCACGCTTCCTGCACGTTAAAGAACCCTTGTAGCAAGCTCTTTTTGGGGTGGTCCGTAGGTGATCGGCTACAAGGCTAAATTCCCCGCCCTTGACGATTTCACCCTTCTTTTCAAGTGGCAGTCAGAATTTCCCGTCCCATGGCCCTTTCCATACCCCAAAGTGATTATTTATTAACAAACTTGTTCTCGTCTTGATATAGCTGAAATATTGCTGAGTAGACGATAAACAATAATCAATCAATCAATCAATCAATCCAATGTTAAACTTTGTTCCGCACTGGTCGCCATGTTTTTTATGGGTCCGACCAAAATGAACAATCCTAGTAAAGGACCTTCCAGACATCATCACAGTAAATTTTAGTTTAATTTGCTTCAATAGTGTCAGAGCAGCTGATTAAAATAATGATCTCCCCGTGAGGATCCAATGTAAGACTATGTTCCGCGTTATAGGGGTCGTGTTTTTTTTCGGATCGGTACAAAGTGAGCAATTTTTTAAAGACCTTCCGTACATATGCATCATTCATATTACGATTGCTTAAATCTAGAGGCGACGATGAAAATGTGAAAATTAATGAGCTGACGAACGACGGACACCAGCTTACGACAACAGTTCACACAGAGCCTACGGGCAATGTGACATCAAGCTAGAGGCTAACATGATCCTGTATCTCTCCTTTGGTGACTGATTTTATGCATTGTCACCATAAGACCATCCATTATCATTCATTCAATACGTCAGTTAACCAGATATTACAGTTTCTGAAAAGATATTCGAACATTGGCGGCCATCCCGGATGAGGTAGGAACATAAAAATCACATAGCCCCCCCCCCCGATCCATCCATGGAAGAAATCACCAATTTACTTTTATCATCAAATTGATGGTTTTTTTCAACAACAGCTAAATAACTTTATTGAACAACTGCTGTGTAAGAAATTACTTAGCATACAGCTTGAACTAAATCTCTGCTTTAGTTAGTTAATGGATATCCAGGGGGAATATCCAGTAAATATATTACATATTGTTAGAATACATATGTAATATTGTTAATATAATTAAATTATATAATGCGAGTATCAAATTAGATGAACCACCATTTTATTTGTAAAATGCCCGTTCCAAGTCGGGAATATGACGGCTTTCCTAACATATTCTGTGTTGGGTTGTGTGTTCTCGATACTGTCGTACGTTTTACGGATTTTCCTTACTGGTCTTTCCCTCTAATTGCTTCGGACTTTTGTTGTCACTTTTATTTGGTAAAAATGTTTAAGTGGTTTTAGAGGAAAACTCTTTGAATGCATTTCCCATGGGGTCCTATGTTAACATATGTTTCCCGCGGGCAGCCATCTTGGATCAGGTAGGCATATAAAAATCACAAACTTTAAGGGGAATAAGGAGTATTGTGTTCAAATCTAATCAAAACTGTTGAAGCGGTTTTAGATGAGATCTTTCAATACATTTCCCGCAGGGTCCTATGTTTAACTATGTCCCTGAGTTGTTTACTTTCGTCTGCAACATATTCGGGATCGAAACCGAACCGAAATACAGGTTTAAAGAACCAAAATTCGAACCGAACAAAAGTATCGCGGTTCATCGAAACTTCGGTGAATCGTTTCTCCCCTACTTTAAAGAGACAATTCAAGGACCACTGTGACCAAGTTTTGTCCCTATATATAGGCTCATTGTGACCAAGTCTGGTTCCAATTAGCCACAGGAGTAGATCTTTGAATGCATTTCCCACAGTCTCCCTATGTTGGGCTTTCATGTTCCTTGCTGGCGGCATTTTGCACAGGGTCCCATGTTCAACTTTGTTTTCCGCCGGCGGCCATCTTTGGTTGGGAATAGACATAAAAAATCAAAATGAAAGAGACCATCCAAGCACTATTGTGACCAAGTATGGTACCAGTCGGTGCATTAGATTCAGAGGAGAAGGTCTTTGAATGCTTTTCCCATAGGGTCCATTGAAAACTATATCCCCGCTGACAGCCATCTTGGATAATGTAAGAACATAAAAAATCAATTGAAAGTTTGTAGGAATCATTGACCGACTAGTGTGATCAAAGATTGGTTCCAGTAGAAAAGTGGTGTCGGAAAAGATATTTGAATGCATTTCCCTTAGGGTCTAATGTTAAACTACGTTCCTCGCTTGCAGCCATCTGTGTGAAGGAGAGCATACAAGAAATATTGTGACCAAGATTAGTTTAAATCGACTCAGTAGTTTCAGAGGAGAAGACCTTTGGATGCATTTCCCATAGGGTCCCTATGTTAAACTATAGTCTAGCTGGCAGCCATCGTGGATGGGGTTAGAGCATAAAAATTACAAACTTCGAAGGGACCACATAAGGACACTTACAAGTGACAAAATGTGGTCCCCATTGGCACAGCAATTCAAAGAAGATTTTTGAATGTACTTTACATAGGGTCCCTATGTTAAACTATATTCCCTCCGGGTGGCCATCTTGGATGAGATACGAACAGCTAGATACGACAACCCGAAGACATTATTGACCAAGTTTGGTTCCCTTTGGCTCAGTAGTTTCAGAGGAGAAGATCGTTAAATGCATTTCCCGTAGGATACTTTGCTTAACTGTGTTTTCAGATGGATGTCATCTTAGATGAGGTACAAACATAAAGACCGCAAAAAGGGGACCACCCTTGGCAGCTTTTCTACACAAAAAGCAACTAAGTGAGCCACTGAGACTCGGATAGATGTCATTTATATTTCCAGGGCCTATTCTCTTGATCAAATAATAATAATAATATTTTATTGATATAAAACCAAAAAATAAATTGAGTTGTTATCAGCAACAAATACAAACAATACAATTACATACATAGAGAACAAAAAAAAGAAAAAATATATATATAGCAGACAAATATATACAAATGGTATCTCGACATGACACCATTGGGATGCTTCGACTGAGGAGACAAAATGTGTACCATGATACAGAATGAAATCATAAATACTATGACGCTGATAATAACAAATTTCTATATTTATAGCCGTCCACTTATTCCTGAAATACAGCACTTGCTTACATCATAATCATTACTTTGAAAAATAAAACTAAATTTCTCAGTGTCTGACATATTTATAAATCTGGAATAATATCAGAATTTTTTTTTGAAAAAAAAAATCATGCGATATTCCTGATCCTTAATGCATTTAACACTAAAATGTAATTCATCTTCCACTTCAGTAGTCGAATATAATTGGCATACTCTATTGTCTAAGCTAATTTTTCTGTGTCTACCCATCTCAATCATTAAAGAGCTATTACTTATACGAATTCTGACAAAATTTATAACATCATTTCTATCAATGTCTTCAGTTAAAAAATTTCCATTTTAAATTCTTTTTTTTAAATTGTTTATAAGATCTTAGCTTATTACTTGAGTCAATATTTGAACTATTGGAAATTTTATCTTTCCAAAAATAAAAAAATGGACAAAATTTTCTTTAAGTTTTCCAACAATTGCAAACCTTATCTATCTTTACTAAATCTATTTTGGTTTTGCCAGACATGACTAAACCCTGTTTTTTGAAAGAGAAGTTTCATTTTCTCTTTTAACCAAAATGAAATATTATTATCATTAGAAAAATAACAACAGTTGATCAAACTATTACATTTTGAATTAATAAGAAAATGCCAATAACCTACAGCCAATTTTAAGGCATCTATTGAACATGGGAACATATGTAAAGTTCCCCCAAGAACTGCTTGTTTGAAGCTGTTACTAACACCTAACATGTATTTTGCAAATCTGAGCTGCACTTTTGTCTGACTAATAACATGCGTCAAACAGCTAAGTATTAATGAAAATATTTAAATGATCTGAAAAAAGTGACTTGTAAATACAAAATAAAGCCTTTCTTGCCTTTTTGTATAACTATTCAGTAGCTATTGTAAAGCTACCTGAAGGTTTGAATATTATACCAAGGTATTAACATTCACTAGAAACTTCTAAATTTTCATAATTTAAAGTAAAAGGATAGGAATTTATCAGACTTGTTAAAAATCATTACTTTAGATTTACCAATATTAACAGACAAGTTCCACATATTACAATAGTCATACAACTTATTTAAACAATTCTGTAACCCCTTTTCTGATTCTGATATTAAAATAATGTCATCAGCATACAAAAGAGATGAAACTTTAACATCATTAACTGGATCACATGAATAGTCAAATATATTTATCATATCATTCAAATAAATGGAAAAGAGTGTAGGACTTAAAATTCCTCCCTGCTTAACTCCAATCTTTGATGAAAACATCTAAGTACAACCCTCTGAAGTTTTGATAGAATAATGAACTTTATCATACATATTTCTAAGGATATTGAAAAAATTACCACATATATTGTATTTGCATAATTTATATAATAAAGCTTCTCTATTGATGGTATCAAAAGCCTTATGTAAGTCAATAAAACAGACATATATCCTTTCGTAAAATATTTATTACAGGAGTTTGTCTTTTATTGCAGTGTGGAGTTGGTAAAACAATTCCCCGTGGTAGAGATGTATGCTCTTTACTTTTCTTAGATATGGTGTACTTGTACATGAGATATTATCTCATGTGTACACTTTGTTCAATTACTATTATCTAAATTTATGCAAATTCTAAAACCGAAGGATTAACTCCCTCCATCGTAGTTTTGTCCTTAGCTATATTTGATATTATTTGATTATTCGGATTTGGTTGGGTTTTATGCATTTTAAACATTTTTTGAAATTATGGCTTTCCTTTGTTTGGGTTCTAGTGCTGCTGATGAGGAATTAATTTCCGAAATGGCCATACAGCTCATTTAAATTATTGCAGTTGGAGTTAACATATGTGTTATGATCTCATGTTCATTTACTCCATATCCTGTCGTAAAATATTTATTACAGGAGTTTGTCTTTTATTGCAGTGTGGAGTTGGTAAAACAATTC